>SJYA01002091.1:119623-149245 GCA_006410615.1 Neotragus moschatus
AACCAGTCCATCCTAAAGAAGATCAGTCCTGAATATTCATTGGAAGAACTGCTGCTGAAGCTGAAGCTCCAATACTTTGGCCACCTCATGGGAAGAGCTGAAAATTGGAAAAGACCCTGATGCTGGGAAAGATTGAAGGCAGGAGGAGAAGGGGATGACAGAGGATGATATGGTTGGATGGCATCATCGACTCAATGGACATGAGTTTGAGCAAGCTCTGGGAGTTGGTGATGGACAGGGAAGCCTGGCATGCTACAGTCCACAGGATTGCAAAAAGTCGGACACTACTGAGCGACTGAACTGAAATGAAACTCCCTCTGGAGCCTCCCTCCCACCCACCACCATCCCACACCTCTATGTTGTCACAGAGCACTAGGTTGGGCTCCCTGGGTCATACAGAAGCTTCCCACTAAATACCTGTCTCACACATGGTGGTGCATATGTGTCAGTGCTGCTCTCTCAGTTCCTGCAGCCCCTCCTTCCCCCGTTGTGTCCCAAGTCTGTTCTTTATGTCTTCATCTCTATTCCTGCCCTGAAAACAGGCTCATCAGTACTATTTTTCTAGATTCCATATGTACATTAATATATATTTTTCACTTTATGACTTACTTCACTCTGTATAACAGACTCTAGTTTCATCTACTTCCCTACTACTGCTGCTGCTGCTACTACTGCTAAGTCACTTCAGTCGTGTCCGACTCTGTGCGACCCCATAGACAGCAACCCACCAGGCTCCCCCGTGCCTGGGATTCTCCAGGCAAGAACAATGGAGTGGGTTGCCATTCCCTTCTCCAGTACATGAAAGTGAGAAGTGAAAGTGAAGTTGCTCAGTCATGTCCGACTCTTCGCGATTCCATGGACTGCAGCCTACCAGGCTCCTCCGTCCATGGGATTTTCCAGGCAAGAGTACTGGAGTGGGCTGCCATTGCCTTCTCAATCCCTACAACTGACTCACATTCATTTCTTTGTATGGCTGAGTAATATTAAATTATATACACACACACACAAATATATATATATACACCTAGCAATTCCATTACTGGGCATATACCCTGAGAAAATCATAATTTAAAAGGACACATGTATTTCAATGTTCATTGCAGCTATTTACAGTGGTCAGGATATGGAAGCATGGACATCTAGCATGGAACCTAGATGTCCATTGACAGATGAATGGATAAAGAGGTTGTGGTACATATATAAATCCACTTTTAAATCAAAACAAATGTATTGAGCACCTTGTTTCTTTCCAGGATAGAAGATCACAAAGCTAAACTGCAAATCCTCCTGTTTCTAAGACTTTAGGAAAATGAAAAAAAAAAACTTTCACTTTTTTCTATGATAATTCAAACACATTTCCCAATAATCCACCACTAAAAAGAGCTATTTTATTTTACCTTTTGGCAAATTACTTGTAAATCCAGTTTTTCCTAATCCAGATACTCATTATATGTAAAACTCACTTCAGCTCCCTATTTTATACTTCATGTTCTTTGTGCAAGACACATCCAAAAATTAGTTTTTTGTAACAACAAATTAAATAACATTTGATATTGATTGCGTGGGTGTAGTATACACAAAATGATATATTGTTTTATTTCTCTGATCATTCTTCTGGATAAATATGTAGGAATTAGAAAGTGGATGACAATATCTTAGTTTATTTTTTAACATATTTTCCAACATCATGCTCAGATATCTTTGTTGAAGCTTTTGAAAATGACACTACAAAGTTTAGAAACCTTTTATGAACAGCTCATCTTCGAAAATCAATGAAGAAAGTAGCATGAAGTGAGGCACAATGGATGTGTCAGAATTACTCCCTTTGTTCCTGGGACACTGACCTCCTGATTTTTCATTTGGCACTGATTTTTAAGTCCAGTAATTTTATTGTACTTGTTTCAGCAGGTAAACCTCCCATGCTGCTAAACCTTTAGGAGACTTCTAGTCTTGCACTGGGCATGTGTGCTAAGCCACTTCAGTCATTGTCCTACTCTTTGCAACCCTAGGGACTGTAGCCCACCAGGGTACCTGGGGTTCTCCAAAAAGAATACTGGAGTGGGTTGCCATGCCCTCCTCCAGGGCATCTTCCCGACCTAGAGATCAAACTCACATGTCCAGCATTGGCAAGCAGGTTCTTTCCCACTAGCATCACCTGGGAAGCCCATGCTGGGCATAAGAGTGAGGATTTTAAGGTTTTTATCAACTTATTTTTGTTCCCTTATGCTGGCTGCTCTTCAGCATTATTGGATTTCTGAGTTCGCTAGAAACAAACTACATCTCTCTGATCATTTTCCTCCAGCTGTTATCATTTGCATTTGACAAGTCATTTTTTATTTTCATAAATTTTACACATATCTAATTGCTTTGAATTTTGGGGTCCTCATTACTGTTTTTAACACTACATAATCATTACTACATTACTAGCTTCCTTCTGGGTCACTAATGTTGCTATTTCCCTCATTTTCAGATTCCTGTTTCCTTTCTGTCTATGTGCTTATTTTTAATGAAAACTCCTTTTGAAGTAACTTTTCTATTACTAAAGCAATCTCTTTTGAATGCTATTCTTACAGGCAGAAATCGGAAAACAATGATATTCTTTTTATCTACCACTTTTTATAACTGAAAAGCTGCGATGTGCTGAATAATGACATGAAGCACATGGGCAGTCACCTTGCCTTCACATTGTCTTCTAGAACAGCATTCCCCAAATTACACAAAATAGCAGCATTCCCCACCCATAAAAAATCCTAAAGAACTGCAAAACCCTAGTGGTCCAGGTGAAGTTATTAAATGTCTCCCACAAATTAACTATCTTAGTCTATCCAGGCTGGCATAGCCTAATACAGTTGACCCTTGAACAATATGGGGGTTAGGGGTGCCAACCCTTCACACAGCTAAATGTCCAGGTACAACATATAGTCTGCCCTCTTTATCTGCAGCTCCTCCACATCAAAGGTTCTGCGTCAGAGGATTCAACCAGCCAGGGATCATGGAGTGCTATGGACTTACTACTGAAAAAAATCTGTATATAAGTGAACCCATGCAGTTCAAAACCTGTGTTGCTCAAGGGTCAACTGTACCAGAGATGAAGTGGCTTACAAAAAACAAACATTTATTTCTCACAGTGCTAAAGGCTGGCAAGTGCAGGATCATGTTCCTAGCAGATCCATAGTTTATGAGGGCTTCCTGGTCCATAGGTAACAGCTTCTCTCTGGGTTCTCACTTGGTGAAAGGTTCTAGAGAGTTCTCTGGGTTCTCTTTGATAAGGTCACTATCCATCCATGAGTGCCCTACCCTCATAACCTTATTACGTCCCAAAGGCCTCACCTCCTAACACTCTCACATTGGGCATTAGGATTTCAACATATGAACTTGGGAGGGGGGAACCACAAATATTTAAACCAGAGCAATAACTGATACTAATGATGGTAGTATTTTTATTCCTAGTTTTTTTTAAGGAACCTCAATACTGTTCTCCATAATGGCTGTATCAATTTACATTCCCACCAATAGTGCAAGAGGGTTCCCTTTTCTCCACAACCTCTCCAGTACTTAGTTTGTTCGTTTTTTGATGATGGCAGTAGTATTTCTAAGTTGTAAGAAAAAAAGAAGACTTTATTTCACAGCCTAAGAAAAAATGCCAATTATATATTATATAGTTGTCATCTCAGAGGTTATCAGATGAGTGACCAAATTCATTCATTCATTTATGTAACTACTATTTGCTGAGCTAGTTACTGAGAGAACAGCAATAAATAAAGTATCATACATGCTATGAAGAAACAAATGCCAGGAAAGTAATAGAGAGTGACAGGGTGAGGGTGGGTTAACTGTTTTAGGTGACAGAGGGAAGATGATCTCATCTGATGAGACTTGAGACTGACGGAGGTCTGGGGGAAAAGCAGGTAGAGGGAGCAACAGTGTAAAATCTTTGAGTCAGGAGCATCTCTTAAGGAAGAGCAATGAGGGCTGCATGCCTGGAACTGAGAAAGGAGGAAGGAGAGATGGGTAGGAGATAACATCAGAGAAGCAGACAGAGGGGAGATGATGTAGGTCCAGCATCTTAGGAAGGACTTGGGATGATGTTCTGAATGGGATGGGGAAAAAAAATCACTGGAAAGTTTTGAATTGAGAAGTGACATGACCTAATGAACTTTGAAGATAATTATTCTGGTTTCTCTATATCAGATGGATTGTTGAGGGCAGATATTGACTGCTGAAGGCAGATGTGTGTGCATGCTCAGTCGTGTCTGACTCTTTGTGACCCCATCAACTGACCCCATGAGCCCACCAGGCTCCTCTGTCCATGGAATTTTCCAGGCAAGAATACTGGAGTGGGTTACTATTTCCTACTCCAGGAGTTCCTCCCAACCCAGGGATTGAACCTGCATCTCTTGCCTCTCCTGCATTGGAATATGGATTCTTAACCATTAAATCACCTGGGAAGCCCTGATGAAGACAGATATTTGGATTCAAATTATATTGTGTTGGCCAAAAACTTCGTTCGGGTTTTTCCGTATGATGTCACAGAAAAACCCAAACAAATTTCTGGCCAACCTAATACTTTTCCATTTAAAAACACTGCTTTTAAAATATAATTTTTAAAAAGTCTGACCTAAGAATATTATTCCCATAGACAACCATGGCATACAGCACAATGAATTCTAAATGTTAACATATCTTTATTATCTAAAGAACTAAGTGTTTGTTTAAGGAACCAAAGATAAGCAACTATGTGAGAAAAAACTATTTGCAGAAAATAAAGCAGAGAAAGTTTTACTATCATTTTTACATAAACACTTCAGAATCAAACATTACATAGTAAAAAGTGATTTTAAGCGTCCACATAAAACGTAAAGAAAAAGACTCTAGAGGCTGAGATTTTAAAAACAGTCATAATTCATGAAGACAAAGCCATATGATAAAATGGGCAACCTCCCAGTAATCAAAGAACAATATTAAAGTAAAACAAGATACCGTGTCATCCACTAAATTATTCCCCAAATTGTTTGATGTGATAACCTAAACTGGAAACAATGGTAAAATTGGGAAAGCATGTACCTCTGGGGGCTTTAGAAAGCAGTTTGATCGCACATCCAGAATGCCATTCATTCCTCTATTCACTCAAAAAAGAAAAGGTTACTGCATGCATTCTTTTTGCCACACTAGGTTAGGCACCCAGCAAGTAGAGATGAATCCTACAGTTTCCCTGTCCTCATGGTGTTTAAAAATCTTTGAGCTCGAAGCAGGTGAACAGAAGAGTGACAAAGGAGAAAGAGTGAAGGGGGAAAGGGGGAGGAACAGAAGAAAAAGGAACAAAATGTTATAGATATACATAGTATGGGGAGGGGGTCCCCAACCTCAAGGATCTAATGCCTGATAATCCAAGGTGGGGCTGATGTAATAATAGAAATAAAGTGCACAGTAAATGTAATGTGCTTGAATCATCACAGAACCACCCCCTGTACCCTGGTCCATGGAAAAATTATCTTCCACAAAACCAGTCCCTGGTGTCAAAGAGGTTGGGGACCACTGGTACAGAGAGACATACACATATACAGATGATCCTCAACTTATGACGGTTCAACTTACAATTTTTCACCCTTACGATGGTATGAAAGCAATACACATTTAGTGAAGGATACTTCAACTTTTGAATGTTGATGTTTTCACGAGCCAGTGATACGTGGTATGATGCTCTCCTATGACGTTATGCAGTGACAGTGGGTAGGTCAGTCACACAACTGATACACTTGCAACTATAGTATACCCAGAAAACCAGTTTTTCACTTTCAGTACATTATTCAGTAAATTACATGAGAGCTTCAAAACTTATTATGAAATAGGCTTTGTGTTAGATGATTTTACCCAACTATAAGCTAATGTAAGTGTTCTGAGCATATTCAAGGTGGGCTAGGCTAAGTAAGCTACAATGCCCTGTAGTTCAGGTGTATTAAATGTGTTGCAACTTAGAATATTTTCAATTTATGATGGGTTTAATGCCATCTGCATGTAACCTCCTTGAAGTCTGGGAAGATCTGTATAGTAAGGCTATAAAGGAAAAAGGAACCAGTGCTATTTGATGAAGTTAGAAAAGTCTTCACAGAAGAGATAATAGCAGATTTAAATATTAAAAGTATATTTGCCACCAGGTAGACTGAACTGTGGGGCAAAAGTAAACACAGCAAAGACAGAGTTATAAGGGAATTCAGGTAGGGGAAACAGGTATGTCCTAGAGAAGAATAAATATGCATGTAATGACTTGTAAAAATAGATTTAACATCTTGGCACTATTAAAATAAAAATTATGATTTGTGATATGAAAAATTATCAACAGTTCTTAGGCTGTGGTTTTCATTTCTACCTTTCACAGTATTTGAAGTTATTTTACAAAGTCATAAGTATAGTGAATTTGTAAGATTCTTGAGAAAAAATAAATGAGATTTTTCAATTACATATTAATTATAAAATAGTTTTTCATCAAAATAGAGTATAGAATGTAATAAATTGCTCTATTTGAAGTTTTTGTTAGATTTCAATAGCAATTCAGTTTCAAAAACAATCATGGCCAATACTATCTCTCTCAATCCATTAAATCATTTATAAACATTTAATAATTCAAATTCCTTAATCTGAGTAAAGGAAAAAAAGTAGCTGTTTTCATGTGAGTCTTAAACTCATGAGAATATAAATTACAGAGTTTTGTGCAAGAACATGAATAAAGTCTATGTATGATTTTTTTTTAATGTACAAAAAATTAATTAATTAAAAAGAATATGCAACATGGTTAAGTATCTGCTTGCAATGCAGGAGACCTAGGTTTGATCCCTGGATTAGGAAGATCCCCTGGAGGAGGGCATGGCAACCCACTCCAGTATTCTTGCTGGGAGAATCCCCATGGACAGAGGAGCTTTGCGGGCTACAGCCCATGGGATAGCAAAGAGTCGGACATGACTGAGCAACTAAGCACTTCATGCAACATAAAACAGGCTGAGATGTGAGCATCAGGAGGCCGTGGGTGGCTAGGGCACAGGATGCCTAGAAGGACAGGTGAGAGATAAGGCGGGAGAAGGTCCCAGTGTACAGGTCATGAAGGACATGCTGAGATTCAAGGTTGTGCTGGGCTCTATAGATTTTATTCTAGAAGCCATGCCTTTCAAACTGAACCGAGGTTGTATCCTTATAGATTCATATCCCAGAGAAAGTCACCAAAAAGCCATAGGACCCCTTCAGTGCACATCAATTTTATTTGAAGATTTCAGAAGGGGAATTATTATTTTATGTTAGGACAAACACAAATACATAATTGAGTCAACCAGACAAGTCACACAAATTTTGAGCATAAAACAAAGATTTCAAAGAAGTCATGGACTTAGAGGCTATGTTGATTTTTCCTTGTCGGAGCATTTTGATGGAAAAATTTGACCAACATTGGATAATTGGGGGCCTTTTAAGTGAAGGATCACTGGGAGCTTTTAAAGCTGGGAAGGAAATGACTGATCTCTGAGTGTCAGTTGAGCAGGAGTGTCAGACAGAGGACCAGTCACGAAACTACAGCAGGACCATCACCCTGGGGGGAGTGGCAAGAATGGAGAGGAAATGCACACACGAGAAATGAGGAAACAGGCACTCACTGGACCCCAGTGAGATGTAGATGATGAAGTCAGAGGGAAAAGAGAGCAGCCTAGGATGGTTCCATTTCTGGTTAGAGCATCTGGCTGGTGGATGGGGTATCACCTGCCAAGATTTGGCATCTACCAAGAGGTGAGGATTTGGTGGAAAATCAGAGTCCAGTTTGGGGCAATGGATCTCAAATGCTTGTGGGAATCTAGGGAAAGATGTACGGCAGATAGCTGGATATAGGCTTGGAGCATTGAAAGGGGCCTAGTCTAAACAAACAGACTTATGGGTCTTCAGTACATTGAGAGTAATTGAAGCTTCAGGGACAGATTAGATCAGCATACATGAACAGTAGAAAGAGAAGCAAGTCAAAGCAGAACCTTAAACCTGTGCATACCCTTGGGGCTCAGGATTCCATTTTAAAAACACATTATAAGGAAACAGAAGATGATGCTGATCACAATGTGATCTATAACAAAAGACTGAAAATAACCCAATGTTGAACAACAGGGCAATAATTAAATACATTAATATATGCCCATTTGGTGAAATTTTAGGAAACTATTAAATGAATTAAAAGTTCATTTAAAAATAACAACAACAACAAAAAAAGAGGCTTCCCTGATGGCTCAGTGGTAAAGAATCTGCCTGCCAATGCAGGAGACATAGGTTCGATCCCTGGTCTGGGAAGATTCCACATGCTCCTACACCACAACTATTGAGCCTGTGCTCTAGAGCTCAGAAACCACAACTGCTGAGCCCACACGCAGCAGCTACTGAAGCCCGTGTACCCTAGAGCCCTCACTCTGCAACAAGAGGAGCCATCGCAGTGAGAAGCCAGTTCACTGCAACTAAAAAATAGCCCTGGCTCACTGCAACCAGAGAGAAGCTGGTACAGCAACAAAGACCCAGCACAGCCAAAAAGGTAAATAAATAAACTTTTTATTTTTAAATAACAATAAGGGAATGCCCCAGTGGTCCAATGCTTGAGACTCTGTGCTTCCACTGCCAAGGATGAGGGTTCAATCCATGGTGGGAAATCTCACAGGCCCCATGATGTCGTCAAAAAATAAAATTTTTTAAATAAACAAAATAAAAATAACAAAAAGCTTATGATACAATATGGAGTCTGATTCTAATTTTTTCACTGTGATTACAATCCTATAAACATATAGTGACAGATGTGTACATGATATATACACATTTACATACTAACACAAGGGAAAAAAGACTGGAAGAAAATACGCCAAAGTGCTGGAATTAGAGGACTAGTATTTTTCTCTTCTTTTAAATGTTTTCTGAACTTAATTTTAGAGTTTCACTTTAAGAAATAAATTTGCCTTTAATAATGTATATTCTGTATTTACTTCTCCCATACAACCAGCAAGTGATAAGCCAAATAACCAATCAACTGACATGGGTTTTTTAAAAGATGTATATTTTGAAAAAGAATCCCAGAAATAGGCATCATTTAAATATATGCTTTTGTTGCCCCTAATGAGACCTTAAATAAGCCCATCCTATTACTGAGAACTTAATAAAACTCAGTAGAGGCACAGAAATTATTCAACAAGTTTATTGAACACCTACTACATGCTGTTACTCTATTTGGATGCTATTTTGGAATAAATGTTTCCTCAGATCAAGGAAACAATTTCCAATTTTCTTCTTCAAAGTATTTTTCTCTACTTATCTGTGTTCAAATGACACTTTAAATAAAAACATCTTTGCTGACTATCCAACTTGGACCTATTGATATTCTTATAATTCTATTTACATTTCTATGTGTTAGAAGACAGAAAATAAAATTTGAAGGATGCAGTAAATTAGACAATATTATACATTTCTGTTAAGAATGTGAATGAGTTGAACTTCTTTGGAAGGGTGTTTGGCAATGTCTACCAAAATTGTTTTAAAATACACATCATTTTGACTGAATAAATAATTTTACTCTTAGGAATATGTTGCATGGCTATATTCACATGTGTAGAAAATAACATATACAAGGGTATTCATTGCAGCACTCTTTTGTCATGATAAAAGATTAGAAGTATCAAATTCCACCAATGAAGGACCAGTTAAGAAAGTTAGACTATAACTATACAGTGAAATAGTCAGAATTAGACAACTATTTTATGGACTGATGTGGAAAAATCTCCAGAATTACACGTATCAACACACACAGTTGAACAGAGTAAGGCTTTAGATTAATATATATGAAGACTACTACTATTTGTTTTAAAAAAAGGGTTTTTCCTCAAAAATGGTTATTTTAACTGGCTTTTTGCTTATAAATGCAAAGCCTAACCCTGGAACAGTACAAGAAAGTAGTAGAAGTGATTGCTTCTTGGGAAAAGAAATGGATGGCTAGACAGATGAAATGGGAGTGCTTGACATGGCAAACCATGTATATCCACTGGCCCCTCAAAAATAAAATTAAAGCAGTAAAAATAGGATTCCTTTCTGAAAAAACAAAATAAAATTTCAACTAAAATCAAGTTCCAAATGTACTATCATCATTCAAGTCACTGCATCGTTTCATGTTAGTTTATTGAGCTTAACTAGTTATTATTAGTAAAACACAGGAGTGAGGCCCCAAAGCAGTAATTCATAGGCCTATAAAGAAGTCATATCATAGTTTTTGCACCAGCACACCTCACTGCCTCACTCACTACTCCACCACATGGGGTGGAGAGTAGTAAGTCACAGACTATCTAATCTAACACAGAGGCTTCCCTGGTGGCTCAGTGGTAAAGAATCCACCTGTCAACACAGGAGACTTGGGTTCAATCCCTGTATCAGGAAGATCCCCTGGAGAAGAATATGGCAACCCACTTCAGTATTCTTGCCTGGAAAATCCCATGGACAGAGGAGCTTGATGGGCTACAGTCCATGGGGACACAGAAGAGTCAGACATGACTTAATGACTAAGCAACAACAAATCTAACACCAAATGCATGGTCCTCTACCCATCTGGCCTTCCCCATCATCCCTCTCAGTACTACCCTAGAAGTGTTGACTGTGAAAGAGATTGAGAGAAAAAGTTTTACTTTGATTCAAAACATTTTACAAAAACATATTGTTATATAGAAAATGTACATCAGCAAAAAATATTTTAATCAATGTGACATATTCCATTAGGATACAATATCTATTTTCTTACACTCACATCTATTTAAAATCAGGTTCCAGCAAACCATTCTAGACTAAGTAATTCTGAAAGAGAAATCCCAGAGTAGGCTTCCAACAAGTTCCATAACAACAACAAAATTAGCACTAATCCATTTCATTTACCACCCCTAGATTGAGAAGGACATGGCAACAATCGAAGACAAAACAGTAATATGATTTAAAACTATTGATTCCCTTTAAATTTATTCTCATTCTCAGGTATATTCTTATTCTTATTCTCAGGTATGGTTTTATTTGTACATATTTTAAGAGTACACTGGAAAGCTAGAAAACAACATCTTTGTTCACCTCTTGTTCAATCTCACTTTCTATTACAATCTTAAATTATAATAAAACTGACCCTAAAATATAAAACACAAGTGGAATTTTAATGTGATAGACTAAGAAGGACCTTGCTGTAGGGCAGATTGACTTAATAAACATTTATTGAGTCCCTGCTATGGCTGATAGGCAAATAGGAATACTATCCAGTTCTTGTTCTTGGGAACTGGTGGTCAATGAAGGAGACTGGCAGGTAAACAACCAGCTGTGATTTGAGACTGAGTGAAAACTGAAAAACAGAGGAACAAGTGTCACCCTTACAGAGGGAAGAGAAATTCTGATCAGCATAGGATGAAAAAGCTGCAGATCAGTGGCTTTTAAGCTCAGTCTTCAGGTGTGGAAGGACCTTGATAGGTTGCAAGAAAGGAGCCGGGCAGTCCAGGCTGAAGGAGAGGAACAAAGGCAAGGAGGTATGGGAGGGATGAGGAAGCAGGAACTGACGAGTGAGCACAGGGGGCTGCTTGTGGGGTATGCAGGAGAGAATGTGAGTCTAAAAACATTCAGTCAGCTTGGGCTTGGACTCCATGCTGAGGGTGGATGCTGATGGTGGTGTCCATGAGGAGCCAATGAGAACTTGGGAGAGGGGTGCTGGATAGGATAACATGATCTATTTGTGTTTTAGAAAAGGGATCTGATAGCAGTAAAAAGGATGGATTAAAGTGTGTGGTGACAGGGAGACTAGCTGAGAGGGCATGGTGTTGTCCAGGTGAGAGATGAAGGATGTCAAAATTAGGATAGAGCCAAAGAGGAGAGAAAGTAGACTTTGGAAAGATAGAGGGATAAAACACGGTGACTGACTGGAGGAGGGATGGGACACAGTGGAGTTTAAAACTCAGATCTTTAGCCAGAAAATTAACTTCCCTACATATCCAGTTAAAGGACTTTGACCCTCAAACCAAAGAATGTCAAAAGAGAGAAAAAATAACAATTTTGTAGAAGCATCCTCTAGGCTGAATCATATTAATAAATTCATTCATTTACTTAATATTTCTAAAGGCAGTATGCTAGGTAAAGGGATACAAATAATAAAAAGACATGATTCTTGCCCTCAAGAATATTAACAGTTAAAATCTTGAGAAAGAAGAACAGAGCTGGAGGAATTGAGCTCCCTGACTTCAGACCATTCTACAAAGCTACAGTAATGAAAAACAGTAGGTATGGGCACAAAAACAGATACACAGATCATGGAACAGAATAGAGAGCCCAAAATAAGCCCACACATTCATGGTCAATTAATCTATGACAAAGGAGGCAACAATATACAATGAAGAAAGACAATCTCTTCAGTAAGTGGTGCTGGGAAAACGAGACAGCTACGTGTAAAAGGATGAAATTAGAACTCTAACAGCATACGCAAAAATAAACTCAAAATGGACTAAAGACCTAAATATAAAACCAGAAACTATAAAAGTCCTAAACCTGGCTTCCCAGATGGCTCAGTGCTAAAGAATGCTCCTGCCAATGCAGGAGATGTGAGTTTGATCCCTGGGTCNTGTAAAAGGATGAAATTAGAACTCTAACAGCATACGCAAAAATAAACTCAAAATGGACTAAAGACCTAAATATAAAACCAGAAACTATAAAAGTCCTAAACCTGGCTTCCCAGATGGCTCAGTGCTAAAGAATGCTCCTGCCAATGCAGGAGACGTGGGTTTGATCCCTGGGTCAAGAAGATCCCTTGGAAGAGGAAATGACAACCCACTCTAGTATTCTTACCTGGAAAATCCCATGGACAGAGGAGCATGGCAAGCTACAGTCCATGGGAGCAACTGACCATACATAAAACTCCTAGAGGAAAACATAGGCAGAACACTCTTTGACATAAATCGTAGCAATACATTTTTTTGTATCNAATGGCAACCCACTCCAGTACTCTTGCCTGGAAAATCCCATGGACAGAGGAGCATAGCAAGCTACAGTCCATGGGAGCAACTGACCATACATAAAACTCCTAGAGGAAAACATAGGCAGAACACTCTTTGACATAAATCGTAGCAATACATTTTTTTTGTATCTGTCTCCTAAAGCAGAAGTAATAAAAAGCAAAAATAAAAAACAGAACTTAATTAAATGTAAAAGCTTTTGCACAACAAAGGAAACCATCTACAAAATGAAAAGACAACCTACTGAATGGGAGAAGATATTTGCAAATTATATGGCCAATAGTGATTAATTTTATCCAAAATATATAAATAGCTCATACAATTCAATATCAAAAAACCAACAACCATATTAAAATGGGCAGAATATCTGAATAGACATTTTCCAGAGAAGACATAGAGATGGTCCACAGGTACATGAACAGATGCTCAGCATCACTAATCATCAGAGAAATGCAAATCAAAATCACAATGACATATCACCTCACACCTGTCAAAACGGTCATCATCAAAAAGAACCAAAATAATAAATGTTGAGGAGGATGTGGAGAAAAAGGAACCTTTATACATAATTGGTGGGAATGTAAATCGGTGCTGCCTCCATGGAAAATATTATGAAGGTTTCTCAGAAAACTAAAAGTAGAACTAACATGGTGCTGCTGCTAAGTCTTTTCAGTCGTGTCTGACTCTGTGCGACCCCATAGACGGCAGCCCACCAGGCTCCTCCGTCCCTGGGATTCTCCAGGCAAGAACACTGAAGTGGGTTGCCATTTCCTTCTCCAATGCATGAAAGTGAGAAGTGAAAGTGAAGTCGCTCAGTCGTGTCTAANCTGCTGCTGCTAAGTCGCTTCAGTCGTGTCTGACTCTGTGCGACCCCATAGACGGCAGCCCACCAGGCTCCTCCGTCCCTGGGATTCTCCAGGCAAGAACACTGGAGTGGGTTGCCATTTCCTTCTCCAATGCATGAAAGTGAGAAGTGAAAGTGAAGTCGCTCAGTCGTGTCTAACTCTTAGCGACCCCATGGACTGCAGCCTACCAGGCTCCTCCGTCCATGGGATTTTCCAGGCAAGAGTACTGGAGTGGGGTGCCATTGCCTTCTCCAGACTAACACAGAACCCAGCAATTCCACCCCTGGGTACATATCTGAAAAAACCAAAAACCCTAATTTGAAATAATACATGCATCCCAATATTCAGAGCAATGTTATTTATAATTGCTGAGATATGAAGACAACCAAGTGTCCAACAAGAGATAAATGGATAAAGAAAATGTAAAGAACAAACTAGGGTTTTCAGTGGGAAAAGGGAAGCGGGGAGGGACAATACAGGAATAGAGGATTAAGAGGTACAAACTATTCTGTATGAAATAAGCTACAAGGATATATTGTGCAACACAGGGAATATGGCCAATATTTTATAATAAAAATAAATGGAGTATTAGAAAAGACTGACAGTTAAGTGAAAATAAAGTTAAATTAAACTATGATAAATACTGTTTAGGGATAAATAAAGGATGATTATAAGAGTGTATTAGTGTCCTATTGACTTCCCTCATGGCTTAGATGGTAAAGTGTCTGTCTACAATGTGGGAGACCTGGGTTCGATCCCTGCCGGGGGCCAGCGTGAGGAATCCCACGCTTGACAAGGTTATGCGGCAGAGATTTGATGGGCAAGGTCAAGTCAGATCTCAGGAGTTCCCCCTGAGTTTTCCTGAGCATCTACCCCCCCCCCAAAAAAAAAGGAAACCAGAATATGCCTGCTGCTGGGAGCCAGCGTGCGGATTCCCACCCATGACAAGGTCATGTGGCAGAGACCTCGACGGGCAAGGATGATTTGGGTCTCAGGGTTTCCCCCTGGTATTTCCTGAGCATGTACCCCCAAAATAAGAATCTGCCTGACGTATAATTTTCCGCTCTTCTGACATTCTCTGGAAAAAGTCAATTCAGGGCTTTAGTCTTCTGCATTTGAAAGGAGTGTTTCAGCTCAGCCCCCTCTGATAACCCTCTAACTTGCCTAACAGGTTCCCCTGAACCTCTTACAGCTTGTGAATTGCTTACAGCCCCCAACTGCGAGGGGCACAAAGCTTAAAGCATCTTAAAGATACAGAGCCTTTTCTAAAGAGCTAAAAATCATATTGGTGACAGGATTTCACTGTTGACTCAATGATTGCTGCCAGATCTCCTTATTCTTTATCTTTTGGGCACCTGGGAGGATGTTAATCAATGTAAATGGGATACAGAAAAAGATATATAGTAGTTTTGATGTTAGCAACACTAGACTTGAGTTAATTGCTTTTCTTTTGTTATAAATCACTGTACTCCTTTTACTTGTTACAAATTGCTGTATCTTTGCTATGTAAGAATGTAACTTTATTTAGTGTTTTCTGAGAATGGCACCAAACTTTGGGAAGAACAACATTTTTAACACAAATAAGCCTTCTGGTTAACAAACCATTATCAGAAAAGGGCCATAAAATGTTAATTGGCCTTTTGGCCAGAAGATGATGTAAATCACCTAAGGCTTGTGTATACTAGGTATGCAGAGAGAAAAGTCTGGTTTTGATAAGAGTCTGGGCTGCTAACGCTGCATAATTCTGTATTACCCATTGATCTCTATGTACAAAAGAAAAAGGTATATAAGGCCCTTCTGGACAATAGGGGCTGGGGCCAGTCGCTGGACTGGTTTGCCCTGTGTCTCCTCTCTAATTTCTGGCTGAATTCCCATCTCAGGCATGGAGGCTCACCATGTCTACTTACTTGTCCCGGCTTCTAAGATCCATGCGAGGGGGAGCCCAAGGCAGGGCACCCCCCGATATTCAAGAGTATGCCGGTGGCCTAACGTAGATGGTGCAAGCTCCTTGTCTGGAACTTTATTGGCTTTCCATGTAAACCAAGTTATTCAGCCTCTTTTCTCCACTTAATTTTCCTACTATACTATTATTTCCTAATCTAATCTTATATTTCTAAATAAATAAGTTTTTCCTCGCCTATCCATCTCCCCTTCGAATTACCCTGGATCCACTGGGGCTGGACCCTGGCAGATCCCTGGGTTGGGAAGTTCCCTGGTGAAGGAAATAGCAACCCACTCCAGTACTTTTGCCTAGAAAATCCCATGGACAGAGGAGCCTGGTGTCCATGGGGTCGCAAAGAGTTGGACACAACTGAGTGACTTGACTTCACTTCACTTAGTGTCCTATTGCTGCTCTAACAAATTGCCACAAATTGAGTAGCTAAAACAAAACAAACTTATTTTCTTACAGTTCTGGAGGCAAGATTTCACCAGCCTAAAGGTGTGCTAAGCCCCCATTCCTGAAGGAGACTGTAGAAGAAAACACTTCCTTGCTTTTTCCAGCTTCTAGTGGCCACTTGTGGAGAAGGCAATGGCACCCCACTCCAGTACTCTTGCCTGGAAAATCCTGGCTCTTGACTAGAGCCTGGTAGGCTGCAGTCCATGGGGTCGCTAGGAGTCAGACACGACTGAGCGACTTCACTTTCACTTTTTACTTTCATGCATTGGAGAAGGAAATGGCAACCCACTCCAGTGTTCTTGCCTGGAGAATCCCAGGGACAGGGGAGCCTGGTGGGCTACCGTATCTGGGGTCACACAGAGTCAGGCACGACAGAAGCGACTTAGCAGCACCAGCAGTGGCCACTTGTATTCTTTGTGACCTCTTCCTTCCCCTTCAAAGCCAGCACCATAGCATCTTCTCTGACTCAGCTTTCCTCTGCTTCTGTCACATGCCCTCTGTCTTTAATCAAATTTCACTCTTAGTGGATACTTGTCATTACATTAGGGCCTACCCAGATAATCCAGGATAATCCCCGCCATGTTAGACTCCTCAGTCTATCACATCTGTAGAGGCCCTTTGCCATTTAGGGAAACATTGACAGATTCCATGGGTTAGAACCTGGCAATCTTTGGAGGCCATTATTCAGCCTACCACAAGGGGCATAGAGGAAAAACCTCTCAACCAGCCCCTTTCTCCTAAAGGCTGTGGTGAGTTTTAAGCAAAGGAACCATGTGGTAAGATTTGAATTTTAGTGAGATTAACTTGGAACTTCTGAGGTTGCAGAAGAAGAGCCTGGAGTCAGGGAACCCCTCCGGTAATTCTGGAAAGTTTGATTGAAACCATAGTAGTTGGTTTGGGTGTATTGGTGGGAAATTAAGATGGCACCAACAGCCCTTTGCACACTGCTGGATGCAATAAGTGATTTCTGGTTTGGGCAATCAGGTGCCACAAATGAAAATTTGTAATACAAGAAGAGAAGCAGATTTGGAAAGGGGTTGGAGGACCTTAGGCAAGGAGGGAAGTGTTTATTGAAGAAAAGTATTTCTAACCTGAGAATTAAACAATGTGCTTGCAAACAGAAATCGACTTACAGTACTTGTGTTAGTNTTTTTTTTTTTTTTTAAGTAAAGTAGTATCTTTTCAAGTTTCATCCATCTTGAGTCCCATCGAGTTTCTTTGCTGTTACAGCCTCACCCAGTCTTCCCTGGTCTCCCGTGCTCTCTCTCTTCCCTTTGTGCTCCTATGCACTCAGCCTGCACTGTGCACTTTATGACTGTGTTATATTCTATATTGTCTTGTCCTCTCGTTTCCTTATATGTGCACACACTGTCTTCTGCCTAGATTTACGAGGTCCTTGTAGAGTTTTGCATCTCAGTACTCAGAAATGAAAGAGGTGATCTATGGTGTGGAAGTTAAGCTGCTAAAGCGTTCAGAACAGAGGTGTCTGCTGCTGTTTTGACAAGACCACCATCTCCCCACTCTGCACTGCAGAGATCCTGTTATATATTCTGCAGTTGTTCTGCATGTAAAGATAGGAAAGAGACTGTTGTTTCAGCTTCAGAAACAATATATTGGCTCCCATAAACTGAGAGAAAACTAATAACCTGTACATTCTCATGCTCCTAAAACCTAGAGTGATGGCTTTGATGATTCTTGTTCCTCTCCCCCAGAAGTCTGTTTTATCATTGTTTCCTGGCTATGGAATTCTTTTATGGTGGTGTTTCTTTGAAATGTGTCCTGGTGCTTTAGCTTCCTGCTATCTTGATCTTCTGGAGTACAGCAGCTATTTCTGATCAGAATCTGTGTAATTGAGGCTAGGTTTGGACAGGACTCTTCAAATTGTATATCCAACATGGTTACTTAAAATCCGCTGGGGACTTTCTGTTCAATAATATTTGTGAGCTGTTTCTTCACATTTTAGTAAAGCCTGGATAGTGCCCCAAAAGGCTATAAATAAAATTAGATTGTTTTAGTGGTTTTCTTTGCACCTGAATTAATTTATTTCCATCTTAGAGGCCCCACTATTCAGGATTCTGATTTTATTTTTTAAAGACAAATGAGTAAGGCAAAAAATTAGAGAGATACACTGGCAGAAAGCATTTTCAATGTGATATCCCATTTTGCTGCTGAATCAATACGTAATCTGTGGTAAATAACCTTGGCAGGATGCCAATCAATAAAATTAAACCATAAAGCGCTATAGAATATTCCAGTGTCTAATGTGTTTCTCAGGCAAACAGCATTAAATTGAGGCATAACCCTTCTCCATATTTTACCATTTAGTTCATATACAATAATTATGAAATAAAATGCGTTTGAGTTTATTTTGCACCTAACATTGGTCAAGCACTGTGCTTTGCCTAATCGAGTAGGGAAATGGGTTTGCATACATTTTAACATAGGCACTAAGTTTCATGACAAATGCAGATAAAGGGCATTACAGGCATACAAGTACAGGCACCTAACCCAGCCTGGAGGCCACTGGAAAAGATGCCAAGGAAAAGTGGTATCTGAAGAACAAGTAAAATCAGACTGGGAAGAAAAGAGAATGCATCAGACAAGGGAACAGCATGTGCAAAGTCATAAGACAAAGGTGTGTGGAATATCAGGAAAATAACCAGTAGTGTGGTGAAGAGTGTACTGTATTAAAAGTAGGAGTGTTTTAAGACAGACTGGTAGAACCTAAAATTTCAAGCAAATCAACAAAACAGATCATGAAAGGCCTTATCCCATAGGCATCTGGTCAGAAGGAGAAAGCATAACCATCTGACATTCTGAATTCCAAAAAAGGGAGAAACTATGTAACCTCGAAACTATTATAGAACTACAGAAGGTCCATGACATTATCTGGAAAATGGTTAAATACCAATCACAGTGCTCTCTGTATAGCAACAGGACATAAATCACCAACTGGGTTTTGGCTTTTTATTTTTGGCCATGCCTCTCAGCATACGGGATCTTAGTTCCCCATCCAGGGACTGAACCCATGCCCCCTGCAGGGGAAGTGCTGAGTCTTAACCACAGGACTCCCAGGCAAGTCCCATTAAAAAAAAAATTTTTTTTTAAGACAGAAAAACACACAACAAGATAAACTGTAATACCTGCCACTACTATTTTCAGACACTTTGACCACACTACCTCTATGGCCTTTAAGCTATAGTAAAGACCTCCCAGGTGGTGCTAGTGGTAAAGAACCCACCTGCCAATGCAGGAGATGTAAGAGACGCAGGTTCCATCCCTGGGTTGGGAAGATCCCCTAGAGGAGGATGGCATGGCAAGCCACTCCAGTATTCTTGCCTGGAGAATCCTATGGACAAAGGAGCCTGGCAGGCTATGGTCCGTGGGGGTGCAGAGAGTCAGACACGACTGAAGTGACTTAGCACCCACTCAAAGACTTTAGAACTTTATCCAGAAGGCAGCCACTAAAGGGCTTTTAAGCAACAGAGCAATAAGATCAGTTTTACATTTTTAGAAGATTACAATGACATTGTTGAGAAGGCTGAATTCAAGGCAAGCCAGACTGAAGGCAACGAACTATTGTGATAATGCAGGGGAATAATGCTGAGGGTCTGCACTTTGCTGGTAGGAGTCACATAGAGATGGAACAGAGGAGATCAGCTGAATTTGCTCTCCAATAGGATGGAGAGATTAGGGAGAGGGCAACTTTCAGGGTCTCTCCATCTAAGTTTCTGACTTGAGCCATTCGACGAATGAGGGAAATAGAGGTTAAGAAACATTGCAAGAGGTCACTTTGGTGGGTAGGAAAGACAGAGATGATTTCATCTAAGGAGAGCTTGAGCTTCCAGTGCCTCTGAGACAAGCCAGTGGAGACATGCAGAAGGCTCGAGATCGAGATTCAAGACATTGACTTGAACTAGATCTTTCCTACTGAAGAATATTGCTCCAGGAATTCTCCCATCTCTATCGTTTTGTTGTCTGTTTGGCTGGTTGGGCAGTGTGCTTGTTTGGTTCTCTACTGGGCTTTCCCCCGTCAGCATGAAAGCATGCCATTATTCCTCTCATCTGAAAAAATCATGTGTCTCCCCTTCTTCCACCAGCTACTGCCCCATGTCTTTGTTCCTTTTCAGCAGACTCTCATCCTCTCCTAGTCCCTACACATAATACTATACTATATAAACTCACTACACATAGTATTATATTCTAATCAAATCCCACATTGCTAAATACAATGGTCACGTCTTGATTTCATCTTACTTAGTTTCTAAGCTGCTTTAACCAAGTGAATCATGCTTTATTTTTCAAAACATTTAACTTCACTTGACCTCCATAATATAAAACTCTCTTCCTAACTCACTGGTTTCCTCGTCATTTTTTTCACTGTATTTTTGGGGGGTAAGAGTCAGACACGAGTGAGCAACTAAGACAAAACACACATATACCATTTTTTGTAGATTCCACATGTGTATTAATATACAATATCTGTTTTTCTCCTTCTGACTTACTTGCAAAGCAGAAACAGAGATGCAGACTCTAACATATGGGTACCAAAGAGGGGGTCGGGTTGGGAGATTGGGATCGACATATACACACTACTGTGTATAAAACAGATAACTAATGAGAACCTACTGTATAGCACAGGGAACTCAGTGCTCTGTAGTGACCTAAATGGGAAGGAATTCCAAGGAAGAGGGGATAGATGCATCCTACAGTTGGTTCATTTTGCTGCACAGCAGAAACTAGCACAATGTTGTAAAGCAACTATACTCCAATATAAAAATCAAATTTAAAAGAAACATCACATGACCTGGGCACCCGTTGACTGTCTGATCTCATTGATTTCTACCCCACTCTCAACACTTGGCTCTATCCACATTGGCCAGGCTCACACCAGGCCTGCTGTGGAACCATCACATTGGCTGTTACCTCTGCCCAAAACACTCTTCCCTAGGTGCAATGGCTGACTCCCGGTGTTCTTCAAGTATGCTCAAATTCGGCTACTGAGAATAACTCTCAATGCCATCTTTGTAATCACAACTCATGTCCCCAGAATTCCTGATCTTTCTTTTACTCCTCTGCCCTCTCTGTTCCACAGCTCTCTTCTGCTACACAGTGCAATTACTTATTCACTGTGTTGTTCATCTCCCCACCGTCACCGCCACCATTACAATGTAAATTCTAATGGCAGAAAACTTTATTTTGTTCACTGACCCATCCTGGTTTGAGGTGCACAATACTGAATGAATGAAACTATCAATACATAAACAGTAGTTGAAGAAGTCATAGTCACTGAAGAGAGATTATTGAAGAAAATGGACTACAGGCAGAACTGGGTACTCTTCTTTTAAGGGATTGAAAGAGGAAGACAAACCCATAAAGAGGGCTGAGAAGGAAATAATGTAGTTGTTGGAAGAAAAATAGGAGAATGTGGGGGAGAAGGGGAGGAAGGTTCTACAGGGAGGGGATATATGTATACACATAGCTGGTGCATGCTGTTGTATAGCAGAAACTAACACAACATTGTAAAGCAATTATACTCCAATAACAATAATAATAAATGAAAAAACAAAATAGTAGAGATGGGAAAAAGGAGGAGAGTGTATCAGAAGCCAAGGGTGGAAAATATTTCAAGCTCTGTGAGTAGCCAGGTAAGGCTTCTGGTCTCCTGAAGGATCACCTGGTCCTTCTTTTTTTTTTTTCCACCTGGTCTTTCTTAAGCCATGGACCCTTTTCCTGCTTTGCTGGCCAGCCTATACCTTTTCTGGCCCTGTCCATCCTCCACACCCCTCTGCTCTCTCTGCACGTTCCTTGAGGAAATAGTTCTTGATGGAAATGTGGCATAAAATGGAGAGTGAGGTAACTAAGCAATACAGAATACAGAGTTTTATAAGAAATTAACATTTGTGTATAGAATAACAGTCGCAAATATTCAAACAATAAAGTCTGTGGCTAAAGGAAAAAAAAAAATCCTTCCTGTTGTAAACACTCCCCTCCAGTTATGAATCTCTCTCCATCCATCCTCTGAAAGAAATGTTGTCAGTACAATGTCACAGCTTTTATGCAGTCTAAGAGGAAACTTACTGGCCTTTTTTAGCTATGATCTGTTAAACGCTCACTCATGAAGCTATCACTCAGGATAGCTTGTGTTAGGGGCAAGGGAGGATTTGCATCTACATGCATAAACAATTGGGGCTCATCACCATAGAGAAGAAGTTTTGAAGTATCCCATTTCCTTGCTAAACATTTATTAAGGTATAATCTTGGGAAAGCTCAGAATTTCAGATTTGAAATTATTCAGGAAACGCTTAGGTAACAGAATGTTCTCAAAGACCAACAGGCTTTTTGAAGGTAGTTTGTTGGTGGTGGTGGTGGTGGTACCCTGGTGAGTCCTCAGCCCTCCATGGAGATGAACTGGTGTTGTCTAAGCAAAAACCTAGATTCAGTGAAATAGTCCAAGGTATAAGCAACACGAACCCCCCCCCCAGAAGGGTCAACTCAACTTATTCATTTAAAAACAATTAGAGTGGAGCAAAGGTGTCCACTTTGCTAAGTACTGGGAATAATAAGGCATGACTTCTGTCCTAGAAGAGTTCACCCTCTAAAGAAGTGGAAGAGTCTATAAAAATAAATAACTACAGTACAACATACATGCTACTGAATTTACAGCCAGACATAGTCATCTGTAGAATTATTCTATATTCCAAACCCTGCTGTTCTTCCCTCCTATGTTAGATCTATACCACCTATGTTAGTAAGTGATGTTACAAAAACCTCAGATATACCCAGAGAAGATTTAGTGAAGATGGTGTGGGAAAGCAAGTGCCTCAGGTCAAGAATAGTGTCTCCCTGTGGCCATATAGCCAGGGATACAAGACACTCACCATTCTCATCTCAATCTATAGCCCTAAATGCTCCCAACTCAGAAAGGAATAATAGCACTGGCTCTGTCTTCAGTACAATATATTTATCCCTCTTGCTACTCAGAAGAATTTTATTTCTTGAAAAAAAAAATCATTGTTTGGTTTTTCTCAGCTTATGAAAGATAGAAGACAGCAATCCTTACCCACTGTTAGCTGAAAAACAAGTAGATCTCTAGCTTCTACAGATTCAGGAATGGCTTAGAAATACTGTACAATCTATAGAAAGAATGGAAAATGAGAATACTAAAGAATTAGGTGCCTTATTTCTTGACAGTTTGAACAAAGCAAGTAATTTATCTTTAGCAACTTAGAATGTTATTTAGAAGAGGGCCTGATTTTCTAAAGAAATGTCAGTTGAACTGTCATTCATTATCCCAATTATGATATTATCTAAGGATACAGTTATCAGAACACTTTATATATATAAATAACATATATTTAATATAAAATTTGTTTACTGGGCCACATTTGTTTATTTTGACATCACAGAAGCCTCCAAAATGAAGTTTAAAGAGATGGTTTGGACAACTAATTGCTAGATAGATCTGATGGATCTGGTAGAGGACAGGAAGGGGGAGAATGGGAGGAGTTCTCATGGTATCATGAAGTGACTTCTACCACCACACTCTTAGAGGACCATTTGGAAAATAGCTACCAATGGTAGCCACTAGGGAAAACAGAATGGTTTCTCAAAAAACTATAAACAGTATTACCATATGACCCAGCAATTTCACTCTTGGTACATATCAAAAACAAAAAACACTTATTCAAGAAGGAATGCACCCCAGTGTTCAGAGCAGCATTATTTATAACTGCCAAAATATGGAAGCAATGTAAGTGTCCATCAACAGACGAATGGATGAAGACATGATATACATATACATTAGAATACTGCTCAGTCATGAAAATAATGAAATTTTGCCATTTTCAACAACACGCATGGACTTAGAGGGCATTGTGCTAAGTTAAACAAGTCATACAGAAGTAGGAAGACTGAATGATACCACTTATACATGTAAAATAAAAATACAACAAATTAGTTAATATATCAAAAATAGAAGCAGACTCATAGAGAACAAGCATAGTTACTAGGAGGGGCAGTTATGGGATGAGGGACTGGAAGGTCCAAACCATTAGGTGTAAGATAAATTCAGGGATATACTGTACAAAATGGGGAATATGGCAATATTTAATAATAACTATAAAGGTAACCATTAAAATTGTGTAAAAATTTTTAAAAAGAAATAGTTACCAATTCAGAGTAATAACAACAATAAAGAAGATATACTGAAGAAAAGAGTGATAAAATATTGATGATGAACATAAAACACCATCTGAGCAAATGGAATGGTGTAACAAGTCCTTGGATTGGGTTACTCAGTATTATAATATCCTCAAAAAATCAGTATAAATTCAGTGCAATTCCAACTAGGATCTCAACAGAGTTTTTCATTTATGTTCTGGAGGACTGATAAAATGATCATTAAATCCATATGGAAAAGCAAACAGATCCTAAAAAAAGCTGAAAAAAAGAACAACAGTAAGGGGAACTTGTCTGATATCAGCACATATCTTAATTCTGCTATAGACTGATAGGCTGACAATATGGAAAGAGACTAACAGAACAACAGAACAGAGAATCCAGGAATAGATCAACAAATGCAAGAGATTTTAATATATGACCAAGGTGGTGTTTCAATTCAGTGGGAAAATGGTAGAATATTTCATAAATTATGCTGAATGAATTGTCTATCAATATAGAAAAACTAAAGACAAAGCTGTATGTTACGTATGTACAAAAATAAATCCAAAGGGATTAAAGACTTAGATGGAAAAAAATAATAATAAAATGATAACATTCTTGAGGTTTCCTGGTAGCTCAGTGGCAAAGAGTCCATCTGCTAATGCAGGAGACATAGGCTTGATCCCTGACACGGGAAAACCCCACTTGCTGTTGAGCAACTAAGCCCATGTGCCACAGCTATTGAGCCTGTGCTCTGGAGCCCAGGAGCTGCAACCCCTGAGCACACATGCCACAACTCCTGAAGCCCACACACCCTAGAGCCCGTGCTCTACAACAAGAGAAGCCACAGCAGTGAGAAACCTGCACACTGCAACTAGAGAGCAGCCCCTGCTCACTGCAACTAGAGAAAAGCTTACGCAGCACCAAAGCCCCAGCACAGCCAAAACTATAGAATTTTTTTTAAATGACAACATTCTTAGAAGAAAACCTATAAACAAGCTACAATCCCTCAGAATAGGAAAAAATCCTTAACCAAGACAGGAAACCCAAAAGCCATTGAAAAAGACATAGTAATCATATAAAATTTAAGATGTCTAAAATTATAAAAAGCTATCATAAACAATTGAAAAATATAAATATGAGGATAATATGCAATGCAGATGACAAACATCTCTAAAAGGTCTTTTATACATGAGTAGGGCTTCCCTTGTGGCTCATTTCCCCACTGCCAATGCAGGAGACACAGATTTGCTCCCTGGGTCAGGAACCCTGGAAAAGGGAATGGCCACCCACTCCAATATTCTTGCCTGGGAAATCCCATGGACAGGGGAACCTTGGGGAAATGGTCCATGGGGTTGCAAGAGTTGGAGCCAACTTAGCAACTAAAACAACCAACTAAAAAAAGATAAACAGCCCAACAATAATATGAGCTAAAGACAAGATTAACCAATTCAGAGGCATGTCCAATCCAATGTCAACCTATAAATCAATGTTCAAACATACTTGCAGTAAGGAAGGCAAATTAAATTTTGCCATCAAATGGCAAAAAGCAAAAGGTGATGCACTTTCAGGGTATTGTTGGCAGAGACTAAGAAGAGATGGTGCTCTTCACCATTGCTTGTGAAAGTATCAACAATAACAATCTTAGTAAGCAATCTGACAAAATTGATAACTAAATCTTTTTAAAACTTTAAATTTGTGTAATACATAAAATTTAAAAACTGTAAGTGAAAAAAGTACACATTGAAAATGAAAAAATAACCAATGAAAATATGCCAATAACTATGACATCTTTCAGAGAGGGTGATGGCACCCCACTCCAGTACTCCTGCCTGAAGGATTCCATGGACGGAAGAGCCTGGTGGGCTCTAATCCATGGGGTCGCACAGAGTCGGACATGACTGAAGCGATTTAGCAGTAGCAGCATGACATCTTTATTTCACTCTCATATTTCAATGAATTCAGCTGTGTAAGTCTAGACTCAAATTTCCTGTTTCAAAAATACTTTGCAAATATTATTCCAGTGTTGCTGTTTAAAATGTCAAGTGAGCTGAGCACTGAAGAACTGATGGTTTCAAATTCTGGTGGTGGTGAAGACTCTCGAGAGTCCCTTGGACTGCAAGGAGATTAAACTAATCAATCCTAAAGGAAACCAACCCTGAATATTTACTGGAAGGCCTGATGCTGAAGCTCCAATACTTTAGCCACCTAATGTGAACAGCCGACTCACTGGAAAAGACCCTGATGCTAGGAAAGACTGAGGACAGGAAGAACAGGGGACAACAAAGAATGAGATTGTTGGATGGCATCACTGACTCAGTGGACATGAGTTTGAGCAAACTCTGGGAGATAGCGAAGGACAGGGAAGCCTGGCATGCTGCAGTCCATGGGATCGAAAGAATTGGAACACAACTTAGTGACTGAACAAGTGCTGCTATTTAAAATGTCAGATGTGAGTCTAATTTCATTCCTCTATAGATGGTCTGCTGCTTTCTCTCTGGAATTGATTTCTTTTTCCTAAATTTCACTGTACTGTATCATGTTGATATTTTCCCTTTTCTCTCTCATGTTGGTACACAATTTAACCTTTAATTGTGGCAAAATTTCAATTAGCAATTCTTCAAATGTTTCACTTGATTTTTTTTTCATTTAGAAGCCCTACTAATCAGATGTTGGCGATTATTCTATTTTTCATGTCCTTTTTTTTTTTTCATTTTTACAATTCTTTGTTCCCTTCTCAGTGCCTCTGGGAATGTTTCAAAATCCACTCCATCTCATCAATTCACACATTGATTGCATTCATGCAACCCATGAGTTAAGTTTTCTCCATTATATCTTATTGGTTCTTTTTTTTAATAACTTCTTGCCCCTGTTTAATGTTTCCAGTGCCCTCCCATATGCCCTTGAGAATATTTATTAGGGTTGTTGTGAGCTCTTGTTTCTCTAACTCATTACTTCTGCTCCCTTTGGAAGTAGTTGCTCAGTTTGTGATCTCTCCTTTACATCAGTGTTGCTCAAAGGTCTCGTTTTTTCTGTTCCTTTTGGAGCATTAGCTATGGTTTTTATATTAAGTTCTGACTTCCATCCATATCCCAGTTGCTTTGAAGCCTTTGAGTCCAAAATTAGACTCAAAGGAGGAAAACCACATTTGCTTTAAGTTCCCTATCCTGACTCTCCTTCGGCATAAATGTGACATAATGTCCTCAAGACCTAGCCTGGTCTTAGTTTTGTCATTTTCAGTAGTGCTAGACTAGGTCATAGACCTACCAAAAATTTTCCATTTGTTTATGGACAGAGTTACAGTGTTCCAGGTGTAGGAGAGGTAGCAAGGACTCAGAATGGCAAATCACTATGGAAAATGCCATGATTTCCAAAATTTCTTAGAACCTTAATCCTCTGTGATTATTACTGTAAATCTTATTTTCCTCCCTCTCCTCCATGGACTTGCATAATTTTTTACTTTCAAAAATATTTTTAATTTACTTTTGAGGATTTCTTAACTGAACTGACCCTGAAGATAACCGGAGAGCTCTCTTGGGTTTTATAAAACCAGTTTGACTATAGCTGATCTAAAAATATAACAGAAATGGGCATCTTCTGTGGAATTATTTCTGTCTTGCCTCCCTGTTCTTAATATATCAATATTTGTATCTTATCAGACATCTATACAGATGTCTAGCCTTCTCGTTTGATCTGACATTTACTTATTCAACAACTGTTTATTGAACACTTGCCTATTATTGTTCTAGTTGTCAGGTGCCCAAAAAGAGAGACACAGTCCCTGCCTTCACAGAGCATTAGAGTCTAACAAAGAATCCAGATTGAATGGGGGTTCTGTTATAGCAGGGATTTCTTCCTATGTTGTTTTCCACTATATCCCAGGCACCCAGGTTAGTGTAAATATTGACTGCATGTTAAATGACTAAACTATTGACACTTATGACAAGTGGGTTGAGCGTTATGGTGGGAAAGTGCAAGTGTCACGGAGTATATGAACAAGAGGCCTTACCTGCTCTGGGGGGATCATACAGAATTAGTTCTCCAACTGTTGGAGCCCTCCCTTTGGGGTGGTTTATGCAGGCTTAGCTAAACAAGCAGCATCCAGTTCCTATTCAGGCTGCCCAGCCATTATATACATGGAGGCCTGAGCCACCTTGGATTTTTCAGTATTAATTTCAGTAAATGACAAGTTAGATGAATTGCTTAATATCGTGTGTTTACAGAAACAACCAAAGAATCAGTTTAACAATGCCTATTTGTGTTTCTTGCTTCTTGCCTGTCCATGCCTACAGCCCATTTCTTTTCTAACTTGCAGATGAAGGAGCTTCCATGCACCCTTGTGATGATACCTACTGTGGACCTTTCCCAGAATCTGAACCAGAAGTGAAAGCTGTAGCTAACTTCCTCCGGAAACACAGGAAGCACATCACGGCTTACCTATCTTTTCACGCGTATGCTCAGATGTTGCTGTATCCATATTCTTACAAGTACGCAACAATCCCCAATTTTAGCTGTGTGGTAAGTACTTGAAGCTGGATATGTGTGTCAGGCTTCATGCTTTTCTAATGCTAAGATGGCCCTATGTAATGATGCAACAAGCATTGTATGTGTGTGTGTAGATATATATACAATTATATATATAATAATAGCATATATTGGAGAAGGCAATGGCACCCCACTCCAGTACTCTTGCCTGGCAAATCCCATGGATGGAGGAGCCTGGAAGGCTGCAGTCCATGGGGTCTCACAGAGTCGGACACGACTGAAGCGACTTAGCAGCAGCAGCAGCAATAGTATATATAGTATACACATAGTATGGTATATATATATATATAGTATATATAGTTATATATAATATGCTGCTGCTGCTGCTAAGTCACTTCAGTCATGTCTGACTCTGTGCGACCCCAGAGATGGCAGCCCACCAGGCTCCCCCATCCCTGGGATTCTCCAGGCAAGAACACTGGAGTGGGTTGCCATCTCCTTCTCCAATGCATGAAAGTGAAAGGTGAAAGTGAAGTCGCTCAGTTGTGTTCGATTCCTAGGGACCCCACGGACTGCAGCCTACCAGGCTCCTCCGTCCATGGGATTTGCCAGGCAAGAGTACTGGAGTGGGGTGCCATTGCCTTCTCCAATATATGCTATTATTATATATATAATTGTATATATATCTACACACACACATACAATGCTTGTT
>SJYA01002091.1:150417-270773 GCA_006410615.1 Neotragus moschatus
TTCCTTCCAAAGAAATTGCAGGGCCGATCTCCTTCAGAATGGACTGGTTGGATCTCCTTGCAGTCCAAGGGACTCTCAAGAGTCTTCTCCAACACCACAGTTCAAAAGCATCAATTCTTCGGCGCCCAGCCTTCTTCACAGTCCAACTCTCACATCCTTACATGACCCCAGGAAAAACCATAGCCTTGACTAGACGGACCTTAGTGGGCAAAGTTATATCTCTGCTTTTGAATATGCTATCTAGGAGTAAGCTTTTCTTCCAAGGAGTAAGCATCTTTTGATTTCATGGCTGCAGTCACCATCTGCAGTGATTTTGGAGCCCAGAAAAATAAAGTCTGACACTGTTTCCACTGTTTCCCCATCTATTTCCCATGAAGTGATGGGACTGGATGCCATGATCTTCATTTTCTGAATGTTGAGCTTTAATCCAACTTTTTCACTCTCCTCTTTCACTTTCATCATATATATAATAGTTACTGTATATGATTAAGAAAGATAAATGACATATATATATATATAATGTCATTTATCTTTCTTAATCATATATAGTAACTCTTATTATCCTCATTTACAGATGAGGAAACTGAAACTTAAACATACTAAATAATTAAAATAAGAACACACCGCTACTCACTGACATACCCAGGATTCACTCCAAATCTAGCTCCAATGTTATTGCTTTTAACTACTGTGCTATACTGCTTCTCAAATGCTATCATTTTCAAACTATTTACTTTCTTACCACATGTTATTTGGAAAATGTCAGGATAGATTTGATTTGTTTTACAGCTTCGGTCACATATGCAGGAGTGTAATTAACTTTATTGAGTAAATAATTGTTCATAAATTATGGTCTGACTCTCATTAATTAAAAGCAAGTTTTAATTTATAAGCGCTAATTTGCTTAATGCTACTAAGTCTCTGGGCATGTATCTGACAAGTTGGTGCTTAGAATGAACAGCTTTTCAAGCATGAGATTACTTGAAAGTGAAAGAGCAGAGTTCCTTCCTCTTCTCATCTCAGAAACCCAACAAGCTATCCACTACAGGAATTAATTCCTTGTAAAGTGAGTCTGGCTCAGAGTCTATAGCATCTAGAGACCTATGAAGTTCAAAGCCAGGCCAAGCTAATAGTGTTACAAGTAAGGAACAAGGAGGGAGAAGGGATTGGGAGGGGGCGTAGGCAGGCTTTGGGTTGCTGTTGATGTTCTATTGTCTGGATGCTGGTTACTGGATGACTGTGTGCAACTTGTGATCCTTCATCGAGCTATAAACTTAATTTGTATACACTTCTGTAGGTATATTACACTTACAAGTTTTTTCATAAAAGCATCCCCTTTCTTCCTATACCTCAATCTCCAAACCCTGCATCTGTTGCTTGGGGTTGCAGGAGTTCCTGATCTAGATGTCCAGGACCTAGGAGGAATGAGGAACATGAGGTGGTCAGAAGGTGGTCTGGGGAAGGCTTGTTTCCTATCCAAAAGAGGAACTCTGTTCTTAGCATTTTGTGCAAGAATTCTGAGCAAATTCTCTCTCTTGAGAAATATTGTAAAGGTGGGAGTGATGCTAGATGGTGCTATTCTTCAGCTCCTCAGTGGATCAAAGATACTTTTCATTTTCGGTGTTAGTGACCTGGCAGCCTAGAACCTTGTACTGCAATATTTCTATAGGCAATTGTTCATCCCTTTCTAAATTGGGCACAGCGTCTGTTTGTATCCTCACAACTGATTATATAGAACATGCAATGTATTAAAACTATCACATGAGGATGGTCTCCATATTTTGAATTTATTTTTCCACCAGCAGTTAAATTACTTTCTTTTTGTCTTGGATTACAGGATATGGTATGAAAATTGGATCAGTGGTTCACAGCCAGTGATGAACTTTCCTCCCAAGGGACACTAGATATTACTGGACACTGGACAATGTTAGGGACATTTGTTTGATTGCCACCACAGGGGTGGAAGATGTTACTGGCATCTAGTGGGTAGAGGCCAAGGATGATATGAAATATCCTACATTACACAGGACAGCCTTCCACAGCAAAGAGCAATTCAGTCCAAACTGTCAGCAGTAACCCTATTGAGAAATCCTGTTTGTGGGTTGCAGATAAGCTAAATCGCTAAAACCAAGATTATAGTTCTCAGAAACTAGATAGTCTGTGAATGTTAACCAGAAACCATTAAATTCTGTTCAACTTGTTCAAAAGCATTCCATCAATATGTAGGAGTCTGTGGTTCTGCTAACAGATTTAGGTCATGAAGTTGCTTTTTTTTAATTTTAAAAAATGATTATTATTATTTGGGGCCATGCTATGCCACAGCACATGGCACATGAGATCTTAGTTCCTTAACCAGGGGTAGAACTTGTACCCTCTGCACTGGGAGCATGGAGTCTTAACCACCGGATTGCCAGAGAAGTCCCCAAACTTGCTTTAAATATAAAAATATTTAAAGAACAAACATACTCCTTACTTAGCTGAGATCTAATAAAGGAGGCCTGGGTCCTTCTGAACAACTGGGGGGAAAAAACAATGGAGAAAGGAAGAATCACTTAAACTCACCTAAATAGATGCCACCCTGGAAAATAATTCTTAGAAAATTTGATGAAGTTTCTACTCTTTGTGGAATAAATATGCCTAAACTTATCAACATACACCCCAGTAGCAGAAGTATGGTGATCACAAAAGGCTAAAACTATGTTTTGTGAAAACAGGCAGAGTGGTTATCTTTTTTTTTTTTTTTCTCTCGATAGATTCCACCCCCCATCTTGGGTTTAGTCATCTGAAATAATAAGGAACAAAGATCTCCTCATATCAGAATGCAGTAATCTTCTAAATGTAGAAATATCTGCCCTTGCCGTGGACTATTGCTGAGGCCATTGGAGAAGATGTTAAAAGTCTTTGCACATTCTCCATAAAGATACCTCATTATGGTGTTTACATTCCTATTCTGTTGGCTCCCAGTGGAGAAAGTCGTCATCAGGGAGATCAATAATAAATCTTTGTCAGGTCCTGCTGCCTGGTCCCTAAGTAGCCACCCTGTGTAGCATTTGCTGCAAATGCTGCTCTCTATCTACATCCCAGAGGTAAGTGAGAACAGCAGGCTGAAGCCGGGTCCAACATACAACACCGCGTTGCCCAGAGTGCTTCAGTGTGCTGCGTTAAATTATTCACAGGCAAGTGGAAATGGGAGAGGCATATATCAGTTTCAGCACACTTCCTTTCCCCTCACTGGTCACTCAATATGTCTCTAACTCCTTGTTGAAACTAGTCCTTTCACACCATTTGAAAATGTTTTCACAGGGTAGTCTTTATCATTTGAGTTCATCTTAGGATATTCACCTTTAGGTATTTTGATGGCATTTATTTTTCCTGCTTTTTGGCATAGGCAGGAACTTCCACCTTAGAATTTCTACATCTTAGCCACACCTGGCTGAGCTCTGCCAGAGGAATGTGTAACCTTAGAAGTCAGGAAGCGTTCTGAAAGTGTTTCCATTCCCACGAAGGATAAACACACAGAACAAGAGGCGTCATTCTACTGAATTAAAGGGTTTGAGAACTGATTCAAATGGGTTTTAACTACCTTGAACCTAGCCATTGACGTATGTACTTAAGGATCAATAAGATTATCTTGATGCTCTTGCAGATTTATGCTTATTCAACATACCTGCAAAAAATAGTGATTAAGGGGACTTTCCTCATGGTCCAGTGGCAAACACTCCATGCTTTCCCTGCAGGGGGCGCAGGTTCCATCCTTGGTCAGGGAACTAAGATCTCTCATGCTGTGTGGCTAAAAAAAAAAATTTTAATTAAAATAATCTATTTTTTTAAATTTCTCTTTAAAATAGTGATTAAGCATCTGTTATATACAGCCATTTTGCTAAATGGTGTATATGTAGCTATGAGTAAGACTGACATGAGCTCTGCCCTGTCAAGCATTTTGTAATTTATAGAAATGGTGTCTCTGAACTAGTTCAAAATGAAGAGGGCAGAACACTAAGTCAGTCTCAAAAGACGTTTTTATTTCAACCCAGCCATTCCATGCAGTGTAACCCAAGTCTGACCACTGAACCTTGATGAGGCTTCCTTTCCTTGTCTATATATGGAAATATTACTGATCACTGGCTCACTGTAGAAATTAATTAAGGGAAATAGTGTGCTCTAAAACATATTGCAAATGCAATATGCAACAAAGAATAACAATATTACCATTAAATACAGCTATTCATCAGTGTGCCCAGCATTCTCTAAATTGAGTACTGATAATGCTCAGACAATATGTCGGTGTTTCTAAAGGTTTCAATGCAGTGATATATATGATATAATTTCTCCATTTAAATTAACAGGAATCTGCAGCTTATAAGGCTGTGAATGCACTTCGGTCGGTTCATGGGGTACAGTACCGATACGGGCCTGCCTCCAGCACGTTGTGTAAGTTTCCTTTGGATGCTGTGTTGGAATCATCTCTTGAACCAATATCCTGTGTAATGACTTCCCTTTTTTTAAAAAAAAAAAGATAATATGTTCCCCACTCCCCAAAATGAAATTTATGACTACCAAATTAGCCAAGAAAGATAGAAGTTTATGTCTGACTAGTTTTACTCTGCTTGACAGAAATGACTGTCCCAATCCAAATAAATCCTACACAGAGAATATGCTAAGCATGTAATAAAGACTGCAGAGTTGAATTGAGATCTTATGACAGTACAAGGTACCCAAATGGGCTCCTTAAGCAGTTGTAACTCCTGTGAAATGGTAATGGGCCTTGAGAAGAAAATGAAGTAATGTTTCAGCTCTGAAAGAGCTTCCTTTTTATCCCTTTCCTTCACCATTCTTGTTATGACATTCTGTTTCTTACATAACACCGTCAACTGAATTTCTTCTTGAACGGTAATTAAAATATCTCCTATTTCGTGTGAAATAAAGAGTAACAAGTTCTTTCCAGTGTATGGACATAACTTGGACATATATAGAACCAGGAGATGTGGATTCTAGTCTTAATTCTGCCACTAGTTAGATGGAATCCTGACAAAGACGATAATCCTGGGCTTCAGTTTGCACAACTGATGCATGAGGAATGGGACTAGGTCATTTCCCATAGTCTTTCAAACTCTGCACTTTATTAACAGACTTCTCTGGTGACCCAGTGGTTAAAAATCTGCCGGCCGATGCAAGGGATACAGGTTTAATCCCTGGTCCAGGAAGATCCCAAATGCCTTGGGGCAACTAGGCCAAGTGTCACAACCACTGAATCCTGAGCACCTAGTGCCTGGGAGCCACAACAAGAGATGCCACCACAATGAGAAGTCCTCACACCATAAGAGAAGACCCCACTCTCCACAACTAAAGAAAGCCCATGCACAACAACAAAGACCCAATGCAGCCAAAAATAAATCTAAAAATAAAATCCATTGGCGATATGATTTAGAAAATCTAGTGAGAAAGCATATATTCCTGAATATCTAGTGTCATTCTGGAAGCTCACCATGATCATATAGTGGATCATATAATATACATTATGTTAGTGTATAGACCTTGACATTCAATTATACTTTTCAATGAGCTAGCAAATTTCTCAATTTCTTTAATTTATCCATTATAACCAATTAATCCATTTCTAACCAATCACTTCAGCCTTCAGAAGAAATGCTTGGCTTGTTAATTAACATTGTTTATAAGTTTATCCTGGTAATGGTGATATCTTAAGTATCAGAATTTTTTTTTTAAGTTAATGATCATTGGTCTAATGCTGACCTTTCCATAACTTTTAAAAGAGCCACTTTGAAAGGGGAAATATAGTATTTTAAAAAATCACATTACCAGTTAATGCCAATACAATATATATTAAAAATCTAAAAACATTAATTTTTAAAAAGCCTTACTCACAGTTCACCTTTCAGCTTGGTATTAAGGCACAGTCATAGTGTTATATTTACTGAGAGCAACCTGTTACCATAGAAATGAGGCTGTCATATCGCCATGATGTAAGGGTTGGCAAATATTGTCTCTGATTTCGGCTACTATGGCTACTATTTGCAGTTCCAATGACTGACTCTAACCCAGAGGGACAAGGAAGCCACAGCCTACCTTCTGGCCCCAAATGAAGCAAAGGGGTCCTGGGAAACAGCAGAGTCATTTGATTGTCATCGTCATGTAATTCTGTCTAACTTGTCCTAGCAAAAATGGCATCAAAAAGTGGTAGCATTTGAGAGGGAAAATTTTTAAATAATGGTGTTATGTTAGGTTGGATCATATAAACTTCAGAAATAAGTATATAAAGATTCTTCTATGAAATTTTATTCATTTATGAGTTAATTATTAAAAGCTGCTGCTGCTGCTAAGTTGCTTCAGTCATGTCTGACTCTTTGCGATCCCATGGACTGCAGCCTACCAGGCTCCCCCATCCCTGGGATTCTCCAGGCAAGAACACTGGAGTGGGTTGCTATTTCCTTCTCCAATGCATGAAAGTGAGAAGTGAAAGTGAAGTCACTCAGTCATGTGCAACTCTTAGCGACCCCATGGACTGCAGCCTACCAGGTTCCTCCGTCCATGGGATTTTCCAGGCAACAGTACTGGAGTGGGGTACCATTGCCTTCTCCCATTATTAAAAGCATGTTATGCTAAAAACTGCATACTAGGCACTTTGGGGTTAAAAGTACTAAACAGTAACACCAAATGCAACCTGATTGCTTTAATTTTCACAACAACTCTATGCAGTAGGTACTATGATCCCTTTTTCAAAAGGAAGACAGAGGCACAGAGAATACCAGAAGGTGCTGTGACTGGATACAGTCCAAGCCCACAGTGTGGGCTTTCAGTTCTGTGCTGGAAAGCTGGAGTGTGTAAGGTCACAGAAGCCAGAAGGAGAGTTTCCAGAATGGATTATCAGCTAGGTTAAATGCTGCTGAGAGGCTAAAAGTCTGATCTGAGCAAGGAAAAAACAAAAAAGGAGATTAGACCCGCTGTCATAGGTGACCTTCAAGAACAAAGGCTTCATAGTCTGGTAGAGGCAAGAACCAGATTGAAAGTGCTTGAGGATGTAGAAACAACATATATAGATTATCTTTTGAGAGCTAAAGAAAAAGAAAGAAGAAAAAGAAGATAATATATAATAGGGATCTTGAGAAGGAAATGCTCCAGGGAAGTAGGGCTGGGACATTTTGGTCAATGAGGATGTAAGAGAAGGGGTGGTCTATTAGCAAAACAAGGTCCTGGAGAAGGGACCCTCTTGCTACCAGAGAAGGCAACAAAAAATAGTATCAGACAATGTCACGTGTAAAATACGAGCAGCATTTCTTCCTGAGCTAGGAGAAAGGTGAAGAGTGGGATGGAAGCAGAGGAGGTGCTGGGTTAACTACCCATGATGAGAGTGGAAACAGTGATAAAGTAAGGAGCAGGAGCAGAAGAGGATGACGAAGGGTCTGTAAGTGAAGGTCTAGAAAAAGGCGCCTATAATACCATTGATAATGGAGAAAGACATCAGAATGAATGAATTTACAGCAGATTTTCTCCATCTACCTGTTAAGATTGAAAATGGAGAAACTGGACTTCAGAATTGAGAATTAGTCAATCAAAAGCAAAAAAGGGCTAGAAAAGAAGGGTCTAGTGAGAAATTTAGTGGTGTAATTCACAGTCGGTTAGAGAGTTCCATGAAATTCTAAGAAGCCTGTGGGCAGTCTTAGAAACTGTAATAAGTAAAGGCAAAGAACAAGTTCATTAGGAGTGAAAAACATAGGGGATATAGAAGAAATGAGTTTTCTGAGATCAGAATTTCAATGTTCTAGACCTTGGAAGAAAAGAAAAAAGCCCGCAATATGGGTACGTTTCTTGGTGAATGAAGTGAGGGTGGAGAGAAATGATATTGAAGTTGAGGCTGAGAAATTGAGGTCATTGTACTGGAAAAGCATCACTACATAGACTAGATCCTCCAAGAGCAAAGTTTTCTTTCATAAATGTCAGAGGCAAGAACCAGACTGAAAGTGGCTAGGATGATTTATGATGATAGCAGGTATGATTTATGATGATAGCAAGTATGATTTATAAGTTCCATGAGCTCAATGTTAAGGAACTCTGGTTAAATTGCTCCTGTTGAAAGGGCATTTAATTGGAAAGATTTAGTATAGCTTAGTAAGCAAGTATTATATATACATTTTTTAAATTACATACTCTAGTGAAGCTGACCTTTTTTTTTTTTAACTTTTAGATGTGAGTTCTGGTAGCTCAATGGATTGGGCCTACAAAAATGGAATACCCTACACGTTTGCTTTTGAACTACGTGACACTGGGCATTTTGGCTTTTTACTCCCAGAGACACTCATCAAACCCACCTGTACAGAAACCATGCTGGCTGTGAAGAATATCACAATGCACCTACTAAAGAAGTGCCCCTGAGACACCCCAAGGGGCAGGTCAACCACCAGAAAGAGCTGATTCTGTGCAAGATTCATTTGGAAGTAGGTGTATATATTACAGAGAAGGGCAACTGCTGAGAGGGAACCTATCTCATGCAATCCCATTCTCTGTGGCAATAAAAAAAAATGGTTAAAAATATATATATATATAGCCTGCTTTGTTGTAAGAGAAGACATCCATTTCTATCCATTTAGAGTCTTATTTGTTTAAGTGGGAGGGGATATTTTCTAATTTTTTTTGTCTCAAAAAATGTACAAATTGGGGATTCTACTTCAATAAATCTCATGTTCTCAATTAAAATCTAGGCTACTAATCATGTTTTATCACTTGGTTCTCATGTAAAATGAAAATTTTTAGAATGGAAAGAAATATATTTCTTAATATCATAAATATACAGCCTAATAAGACCTCAGATTATTCATATCACCCACTGGCATTAGTGCACCAAACACCAATAAAGATGTAGCAAGGAAGGGCAGTTATGTTCAGACTTCAAGAATCCCACCTAAAAAAAATAGAGGAAACATTAATTGAGGAGCCACACAGTGTTAAGAGCTTTACACTTATTAGCAATCTCACCAATTCCTCAAATACTATTGGGCTTCCCTGGTGGCTCACAATTTGCAGTCCCAGCTCCTGCAATCCAGAAGACCTGGATTTGATCCCTGGGTCAGGAAGATCCCCAGGAGAAGGGGATGGCTACCCATTCTAGTATTCTTGCCTGGAGAATTTCATTGAAGACGAGCCCAGCAGGCTACAGTCCATGCGGTCACAAAGAGACAGATAGGCTGAGTAACTTTTCACTTTCAGACACTACTGTCCATCCCCATTTTTCAAATGAGGAAATTGTGGTTTAAAAGGATGATATCAAGCAGGGGCTGGGGTGGGGTGGATTGGGTAATTAGGATTGGCATATATACCCTACTATGTATAAAATAGGTAACTAATAGCATTGATGACTGTATTGCACAGGGAACTCTACTCAGTGCTCTGTGTTGACCTAAATAGGAAGGAAATCCAAAAAAGAGGAGATATTAATATATGTATATGTGTGGCTGATTCACTTTGCTGCACAGCAGAAATTAACACAACATTGGAAAGCAACTGTTACCAAAAATTTTTTTATTATTTTTTTAAAAAGGTAATATAGATTCCCATTTCTAAGAATATGACAGGATAAGTATCTGTACTGGTGGAAATAACTCAAACTTCTAGACAATATGTAATTTCTAAAAATCATCTTTATAACATCAGATCAAGAAGTAAAGAAACCTCAGGACAGGCCTTGAGTGAAGACAGGATCCTAGAAAGGTAAGGCATTCACTGAGAACATCTGTCAGATCAGCTGAGTGCAGACCCTGATTTCCACAGCATTTCAGAGAGCGGTCACAGAGAACAAAGCCCAGCATGAGTCCAAGGTGGGAAACCTAATAGCAGATTCTCCTCTGACCAAAATTCTGGAATTCCAAAGTGCTAATCCTTCAGTGTAAATGCATGCCCATACTACCAACAATGAACCTCAAGGCAAATTAACTATTTCAGATTTTGACAAAAGTAGAAAGGGGACAGACTGCTACTGAGTATGTGGAACCACAGTTCAGCCTTCACCCAGGTTTGCAACCCAAATTCAGACTACCTAGATGGTCTGATAGGCCTCTAGCCAAGAGTTCAATTCTGATTAATCCCAGACTGGTTATACATTCCAAGTATGTGATAGAAGCAAATCCCCCTCAGAGGATTTAGCTGACCAAAACACATCATGAACACCAAGATAAAGAGATGAGCCATAAAAGTTCCAGAGAGAAAAAGAAGTGATCGCAAAGAAACAAGGACCAGAGTGTTGTGAAACTTCTCAAAAGCACCGCAGATGCTGGATGATAGAAAAATGTCTTTAGACTTTTGCAGGAAAAATCTATTCTAAAAATCTATAACAATCCTTCCCTGACTGTCCAGTGGTTAAGACTGTGCTTCCACTGCAAGGGGTTGCAATTTCAATCCCTGGTTGGACAACTAAGATCCCACATGCCTAGCAGAAAAAAAAAAAAATCTATACCCAGTAAAACAATCAATGAAATGTGAGGGTATAATATAGGCATTTTCATATAACTGAAGTCCTAGTTATCTTTCTCTGAAAACCCCTGAAGGATATGCTCTACCAAAGTAAGGATCTAAACGAAGATAAAGATGTAAAATCCTAGAAATAGGAAATCAACATAGGAGAAAAGAATGAAAAAAAAATCTCTACTGTTGTGTGATTTGAACGCCCATGCCTTGTGCTTGGTTGCCTAATAAATATTTATATTTGGCTTTAAAAAATAAAAAAGAATGAACAAATCTCAAGATAAAGAATCTGAAAAAGAGGCTTTTCTGGTGGCACAGTGAGTAAGAATCCACCTGGCAATGCAAGGGACACTAGTTGAATCCCTGGTCCAGGAAGATCCTACCATGGAGCAACTAAGCCCGTGCACCACAACTATTGAGTTTGCACTCTAGAGCCCCAGAGCCACAACTACCAAAGCCCACGCACCTAGAACCCCTGTTCCACAACAAGAGAAACCGGCATCCCCCAAGGAAGAACAGCCCCCGCTCTCCACAACTAGAAAAAGCCCGTGCACAGCAACAAAGACCCAGCACAGCCAAAAATGAATAAACAAAATTATATAAAACAAAAGAATCTGAAAAATACATAAACATAACTGAATCACTTTGATGTACATTTGAAACTGACATTGTAAATTAATTATACCTCAGTTTAAAAATAAATTATGATGTGCCTCTCCATTTAAAAAAAAAAATCAAGATAATGGTGAAGGGAAACTTTCCAGTAACAGCATGTGCCAGGCTTAGAGAACGATTAACTTGGCATAAGGGGAGGAAAACTAAAGACTTCAGAGGAAGTTTTCCAAGATATATATGAAACAGAACACTTAAACATGCTCAGAGGCAATTTTCACTTATATCCAAAAATTCAGGGATGACTTAGTAATGAAAGCACAGAAACCAAGTTAACCAAAAACAAGCAGCAATTGAGAAGAAATATAATCATATACAGTCAGCAAAAACAAGACCAGGAGCTGACTGTGGCTCAGATCATGAGCTCCTTATTGCCAAATTCAGACTTAAATTGAAGAAAGTAGGGGAAACCACTAGACCGTTCAGGTATGACCTAAATCAAATCCCTTATGATTATACAGTGGAAATGAGAAATAGATTTAAGGGACTAGATCTGATAGACAGAGTGCCTGGTGAACAATGGACGGAGGTTCATGAGATTGTACAGGAGACAGGGATCAAGAACAACTCCATGGAAAAGAAATGCAAAAGGGCAAAATGGCTATCTGAGGAGGCCGAAAAGCAAAGGAGAAAAGGAAAGTTATTCCGATCTGAATGCAGAGTTCTAAAGACTAGCAAGGAGAGATTAAAAAAACACCCTTCCTCAGCAATCAATGCAAAGAAATAGAGGAAAACAACAGAATGGGAAAGACTAGAGATCTCTTCAAGAAAATTAGAGACACCAGGGAACATTTCATGCAAAGGTGGGCTTGATAAAGGACAGAAATGGTATGGACCTAACAGAAGCAGAAGATATTAAGAAGANTCATGGCTGATGCATGTCAATGTATAGCAAAATGAATACAGTATTGTAAAGCAAAATAAACTAAAAAATTTAAATTTAAATTAAAAAAAATAAAAAATAAAAGGAAGATTAAAAAAAATTTTTATTTTATATTGAAGTATAAACAATTAACAATGCTATGAAAGTTAGGAAGAGTATTTTTTTAAAACAAACTCTCAAACTACTCACCATCCTGGCTTTGATGTTTGTAAAATACATTATTTCTATAAAAATAATCAAAATTAAATAATATTAAATAAGATTATCCATTGAATGCCTGGCATAGAACCTAGACCATAGTAGAAAACCGAGAAATAGTAGTTTTATCTATGTTTTACAAAACTGATTTATCTTTTTTATATTACAGCCCCAGTTATATATTGTAGAAATGAATCTCAGGCAGGTTTGGGGCTCAGTCCTGCTAAAGATGATTACACCTGGGAATTTAAACTTCAACTCATTCCTTCTGGCAGTAAATGTTCAGAAATCATGTACGTTCAGGGGTTAGTTTATACTATTCACTTCTATCTAGAGAATAGGCAAAAGCCAAAGTGCAAAGAATCTGTCTGCAATGCAGAGACCGGGGTTTGATCCCTGGGTCAGGAAGATCCCCTGGAGAAGGGAATGGCAACACATTCCAGTATTCTTGCCTGGAGAATTCCATAGACATAGGAGCCTGGCGGTCTACAGTCCATGGGATTGCAGAATTGGACACAACTGAGAGAATGCTTTCACACACACAAAGTGTCCAGACACAACCAGGAGACCGTAGGCTTATAAAGACCCAAGAATGCAAAGGGGCTGCTTCTCAAAGGATCTGGCAAAGATGCACACCATCACCTGGAGGCCTCTGCGGCCTTCATGGACCCCTTATCCTTTCGACTGGGAATCTGCTGTGTGGCCCCTGTTCTTCTGGCTGCCTGTGTCCAGATCCAGATGCTTTGCCTACTGATACCTTTCCAAACATTATCATATGACAACCAAACAAACAGTCAACTCTTGAATATTCAGGGAGAAAAAAGAATTTACAGATAATCCCCCAAATTCATTTTTCATTGTATTTTAAATTTCTAGGGACTTCCCTGGTGGTCCAGTGGCTAAGAAGACTCCATGCTACCAAAGAGAGGTCACAAGTTTGATCCCTCATCAGGGAATTAAATCCCGCATGTGGCAACTAAAATCCAGCACAGTCAAATAAATTTTTTTTAATTCTTCTTTTTCTATACCCTCTGAAATAAGATCTGTTAGCAAGTTAATACCTAGAACTTAAATTTTTATTATTTATCCCTGCCCTTCATATAGCATAGGTGCTAAAAGTAATTTTTTCAAAGTCAAAACAAGGGTGACAGAAAATATAGAATGTGAATAATCCACAAACTAGCTGGATATATAATTTGTTACCCACAAATAGATTCAAGATGAAATTTGCCTTGATGAACCTCATGTAAATTCTTTTCAATGCTTATTCTCACATTTCAGGAGCACTATATATATTTTACAGCTCAAGTTCTATAAGTGGGTATTTTAATATTTATAGGCTATTTTCAATCTTTTTAAACTGAGCTTCAAAATTCCATGCTGTTAGATAATTTACGTTCAAAGCATTTTCCTAGGTGCTGTGTGTGTGAGGAGGGTGTGCTGGAAACAAAAAGTGTTATCAGTTCAGTTCAGTCCTGTCACTCAGTCGTGTCCGATTCTTTGCGACTCCATGAATCACAACACGCCAGGCCTCCCTGTCCATCAACAAATCCCGGAGTTCACTCAGACTCACGCCCATCGAGTCAGTGATGCCATCCAGCCATCTCATCCTCTGTCGTCCCCTTCTCCTCCTGCCCCCAATCCCTCCCAGCATCAGAGTCTTTTCCAATGAGTCAGCTCTTGGCATGAGGTGGCCAAAGTACTGGAGCTTCAGCTTCAACATCATTCCAAAGAAATCCCAGGGCCGATCTCCTTCAGAATGGACTGGTTGGATCTCCTTGCTTACATCTATACTTGCTTAGGAATGTAAATGGTTAACTTCAAATTAAAAATTTTTTTAATAGTTTAGCACCTGAATTTTAATAGTTTAGCAAGATACATCCCCCTATCCTCCACTTTTGTTNACATCATTCCAAAGAAATCCCAGGGCCGATCTCCTTCAGAATGGACTGGTTGGATCTCCTTGCTTACATCTATACTTGCTTAGGAATGTAAATGGTTAACTTCAAATTAAAAATTTTTTTAATAGTTTAGCACCTGAATTTTAATAGTTTAGCAAGATACATCCCCCTATCCTCCACTTTTGTTAGTAATTTAACAAATCCTGGCTATTTTGGGTTGTAGCTCTCAACTCAGTGAGTGTTTTTGCTCCCAAGAAATACTATAATAAAACGCCACAAATTGGGTGGCTTAAAAAACACAGAAATCTGTTGTGTCAGGGTTCTAAATGGCTAAAAGTCCAAAATCAAGGTATCAGCAGGGCCGTGCTCCCTCTGAAACCTGAAGGAGAATCCTCTCTGCCTCTTCTTTGTTTCTGGTAGGTTGCTAGAATCTTTAGTGTTCCTTACTTGAGGTACTTAACTTCAAACTCAGCTTCTCTCACATGGCCTTCTCCCTGTGTGTCTCTGTCGTCATATGGCAGTCCTCTTATAAGGCCACCAGCCAGTGGGGACCCACCCTACTTCAGTACGATCTCAACTACTTCTATCTGCAATGACCCCATTTCCAAACAAGGTCACAGCCTGAGGTACTAGAGGAGTTAGAACTTCAAAGTATCTTTTCTGGGAGGAAGAGAAAACTCAACCCAGGACAGTGAACAAACATCCTGAGATACTGATGTTAATTAGTCTGTTCACAGACCCCAGAAGTGATGAATCTTGGGAGTTCCTTGGTGGCCTAGTGGTTAGGAGTCCAGGGTTTCAGTGCTGTGGCCTAGCTTCAAACTCGGGTCTAGAAACTGGGTGGCATTGCCAAAAAAAATTTTTTTAAGGAGGGGGTTGAATCTTGCTTGAGCTTAATATTTTGTTCTCAAGGTTGCTGGGGAATAGATGCAAATAAGCATATTTTTAAGTCCTAACACTCCCAATGAGATTGTTTTTAATAGACTATTAATGGAAATAGAACAATCCACTCTTTATAGTTTACTTTTTTAAAACACTAAAATTATAGTTCAAATGATGATTTACTTTTCCTAATGTAGGAAACTAGTTCATTTTAGGTAAGGTCATATATTACGTTAGCTCCCAATAATTATTTGGAGTTGCTGCGTCATAAAAAGTATTTACAGCTAAGTTATACTAGATCAAATCTAATTGATTAAATCAGAATTCTGTGCAACATTAATTAAAGTATGCTGCAGATTAAGCAAAGTAATTACATGAGCGATTGCATTTAATGGAATATTTTTATGAATCAGAATCAGAATATTGCATAATAAACCTGCAAACAGCTACACTGAATACCAAATATATTTCACAAAACAAATTGCACTGAGAACTGCAAAGACATCTGAACAAATGCACATGAACCTAAAGGCGACTTGAAGTTCTTCTGAAGCAGGCTCCATTCTTCATTTCTATGTACCACCAATCCCAACCGCCACCCCCAGCATCTTTCCACAATGATCACTTTTAGGACCACTTCCTCTTTCCCCAGGAGAGGCCCTATGGGAGTTTTGGCCATGAAGCATCCATGCTTATTCTACCAGCCCAGGCAAGGGGAGAGAACCATATCAGAAACAAGAGATGTTATAGCATATAGACTCTGGAGTACTATTCACCTTATAATTTATGAGTTCAACTAACAGGATAGCTTCCCACAAAACACTGAAACAGTGTTTGAATGTTTAAACTGACTCACAAGTAAATGCTTCCCCAGTTGGCAAGATCTAAAAGATAACAAAGACATTCAGCCCCACTACCCCAAGAAAATGAGCCAACAGTTCAGGGTAAATGCTCTGAAAGAAATCATTTGCAACAACCAAAGGACTGCTGTTAGGTTCAGTTATTGAATTTCTATTTCTGCAGTTATACTTCTGGCAGAAGCACAGATCTCTGCTACCCTAGTTAGAATTCTTCAGTAATGTAAAGCTGTATCCACTATTCTAAAGGAAGCTATCTGACATCTGCTCAGTAGAAATTGTGTTGCTGGATGTTTTCAGATTCAGCTGTCCTATCTCAAGTAACGTCGGTCTGAAATCTTGTGTAAGGTTTTCATTTGGTAGAGCAGCAGACATAAATAGACACTTTAATGGCTTTGTGCCAGTGTCAAGGGAATTTCATAAAAGAATGAATATTTGAAGTAAGTGCCATTGCTGCACCTATCACCAACTATCAGGGGAGATACCAAAGAGGTAGAACCCAGCTAAGCAGGAGTGTCCAAGAATCAATCAATCATTTAGAACAATAATAGTAACTCTGAGTTACTATTAACTAAAGAATTCTTGGGAAGATCCCCTGGAGAAGGAAATGGCAATCCACTCCATGGACAGAGGAGCTATACTGGGAACTTGAAATCAAGTTCATAAATATGAACACTGTCATAAATATGAACACTGGGCTTCCCTGGTGGCTCAGACAGTAAAAAAAAAATCTGCCTGCAATGCAGGGTGCCCAGGTTTCAATCCTTGGGTTGGCAAGATTTCTTGGAAAAGGTAATGGCAACTCACTCCAATATTCTTGCCTGGAGAATTCCATGGACAGAGGAGCCTAGTGAGCTACAGTCCAGGGGGTCACCAAGAGTTGGACACAACTGAGAGACTTTCAAATAAGAACACTGGCCTTTATGTTTCCTTTACAATAACTTCAGAGTCTGTTCTTTTTTATCTTATCATCTTTAAGCTGCTTTTATATAGAAGACTTTGAGTCACAAACAACATTTCAACCACAGATCTTATAGCAATCTGCATATTTTGTTAGCCAATTGATCATTCCAAGTATACTACTATAAGTCTTTTTCTTATACCTGGAAACAAATTTTCAGCATACTACTGTCTTTCCCCATCTAGTCCCCTTCTTTTAAAAGCTAAAGAGAATTCTAGCTTCATGTGTCTTAGTCTCTTTTCTCTGCCTCCCTCCAAGGTGCATTCTTCCCTAGTAGACCCTTCTTAAGTTTTTGCGATGGGGAACTGGGAGAAGAGGTGAAGAAGGCAGAAGAGGAGCAGGTGGCTCCTTTGACAGGAACTTTCCCAGGGTCTTTGAGAGCAGGAGGCACAGGCAGCTACAGTTCATAGGACAACGGATAGGAGAGCAAAGAAGGAATTCTAGAAATCATTTCTCAGGTTTCCCTTGTGGCTTAGTGGCTAAGAGTTCACTTTGCAATGCAAGGGACACCAGTTGGATCCCTGGTCCAGCAAGATCCCACATGGTGGGAGCAACTAAGCCCATGGGCCACAACTACGAGCCCACACATTTAGAGCCCATGCTCCACAACAAGAAAAGCCACTACATGGAGAAGCTAGCACACAACTAGAAAGTAGCCCCCACCCACCACAACTAGAGAATGCCCATGCACAGCAACAAAGACCCAGTGTAGTCAAAAATAAAGAATTAAATATATATATTTATAAAAAAGAAGTACTGCTGAAGATTATATATGGCTTTGTCATAGTCAACAAGGACTTTGAAATTACTGGGCCATATTCATTTGAGTATATGAATATACATTATTTGAGAATGAACCATTTGGATCCTAGTTAAAAACATTAAACTCTATACTGAATGTTTATTATAATTTCTGTTTGGTTCGCACCCTAGAATATCCTTGCCCATGTCTAGGGAAATACGAAGATGTAAAAATCCTGGGTTCCCAAGGTGGAACCCAGAAATAAGCTTAGTATCATTTGCACAACACATAGAATACAAGCATGTGACTTAGGCTCCCCTGATAATAGGTCCAGAAGTGAGAGTTGCTACTCAACAATTATTAAGTTTCAGTGATGTAAAATAAGCTCTGGAGATCTGTTTATAACATCATGCCTATAGTTAACAATACTGGATTACACACGTAAAAATGTAGTAACAGAGTAAGTTTCATATGTTTGTAACAATTTTTTAATATAGGAAAATTTTTTTAAGTGAGCAACTTGAGGAAGAGAAAGCACCACTCAGCAACCATGAAGTGACAAAAATAGCAGCCAACCAGACAAAACTCTAATTCGAAAAAGATACATTCACCCCAATGTTCACAGCAGCACTGTTCACAATAGCCAAGACATAGAAGCAAACCAAATATCCACTCACAGATGAATGGATAAAGAAGATGTGGTGTGTATACACACACATACATACAATGGAATGTTACCCAGCTATAACAAAGAATGAAATAAAGTATTTTGTAAAAACTCGGAGTAACAGTCAAATTTGGCCCTGGAGTACAGAATGAAGCAAGGTAAAGGCTAATAGAGTTTTGCCAAGAGAACCCACTGGTCATAGCAAACACCCTCTTCTAATGAGAGAAAACTCTACACATGGACATCATCAGATGGTCAACACCGAAATCAGATTGATTATATTCTTTGCAGCCAAAGATGGAGAAGCTCTATACAGTCAACAAAAACAAGACTGGCAGCTGACTGTGGCTCAGATCATGAACTCCTTACTGCCAAATTCAGACTTAAATTNTATAAAGAAAGCTGAGTGCTGAAGAATTGATGCTTTTGAACTGTGGTGTTAGAGAGGACTCTTGAGAGTGCCTTGGACTGCAAGGAGATCCAACCAGTCCATCCTAAAGGAAATATTGTTGAATTGTTCCTTGGATGGACTGAATGTTCATTGGAAGGAATGATGTTAAAGCTGAAACTCCGATACTTTGGCCATCTGATGCTGGGAAAGATTGAAGGCGGAATGAGCAGGGGATGACAGAGGATGAAATGGTTGAATGGCATCACCAACTCAATGGAGATGAGTTTGGGTAAACTCTGGGAATTGGTGACAGATATGGTAACCTGGTGTGCTGTGGTCCATGGGGTCGCAAAGAGTCGGACAGACATGACTGAGCAATTGAGCTGAACTGTAGCAACGTGGATGGACCTAGAGATTATCATACTAAGTGAAGTCAAAAAGAGAAAAGTAAATACCATTTATCATCACTTATATTTGGAATTTAAAATATGACACAAATGAACTAATCTACAAAACAGAAACAGATTCACAGACAGAGAGAACAGAATTGTGGTTGCCAAGGGGGAGGGGGTTGAGGGAGAGACTAAGTGAGAGGCTGAGGTTAGCAGATATAAGTTTTTTATACGGATGGATAAACAACAAGGCCCTACTGTATAGCACAGGGAACTATATTCAATATCCTATAATAAACTATAATGGAAAAATTATATGTGTATATAATATATATGTGTATATATATAGTATATAATATATGTGTATATTATATGTGTACAGCCACTTTGCTGTACAGCCAAAATTAAACACATTGTAAGTCAGGTATACTTCAAAAAAATAATTTGTTTTTTAAAATAGCAGCCAAACTCATGCCACAAAATAGTGGTGGTGGGGTGGGAGCAGCTACAGTGAAGGTTATGGTTAAACTTGTTCTGCAAGGCTTGTTCTACAGCCTGTAGTTGGACATCTTCCCCCAGATTCTTAGCTGTGAGCCTGTTCTCCCATAAATATTTATACAATAAACTCTTTTCCTGTTTGATCAGCCAGCACCAATTTCTGGTGCCATACAAAACATTTTATTAAAACTCTTTTGGGGTTGCATATGAGAAGAATGGCTCAGTTTTCCAAAGTTACTCTGCTTTTATATTTAACCCAGGCATTATTTGCTGCATAATATTACTTGGAGATTTTAATCAGTGGCTTTTAGTTCAAAGTTAGATTGTATTTCCAAAATGTTAATGAAAATGGCATGAGTATACCATGAAATAAAGTGCCTTCAAAGTTCCAAATGTAACTACTCTCATAAAGAGAGGCATAAAGTGAGACAAGAAGTATGTTTGGCTTTATATTAGAAAGAGAGAAGATTCTGACTGGATCTCTTAGTCATACTCCAGAGGAGTCTTCCTTTAATATTTTTCTGTGCAATAAGCACATATTACAAAGGATCTGAGCTTCATATCATTCATACCAAGCAATAGTCTCTAATTTTTACAAATATGTAAAAACACAGGGTAGGAGATGCCGGCAAATTTTACTGGACCAAGGGGTGGGGATGGTGATGGTGGAGGATATTAACCTAATCAAAGCTTGCAGAGGTCCTCATCGATTATGCGTAAATGGTCATTAGGATTTCACCTTGATCTACTTTTATCATAGTCAAGCTACTGGTCGCCTTGTTTAGCCAAAGGAAATTTTTTTTTTTTTTTGGTATAGCACACTGTTGACAATGCAAGTCAACTTAGAAGAAAAACATTTCAGTAACTATCTCATCTAAAAAAAGGAGGAAATGATTTAAATACAGGCTTTGCTGAGAAGAAATCTCCCTGTTTGGTATTCCTGGGGATAATAAAGATTTTATTCTTAAAAGCCTAAACTAACAAGAGTAAACTTGTTTCTGGACACATTTACTATCCTGCATGTGTGACAAATAAGCAATCATGCCAGAGCAAATCCTCAAAGGAATTGATGTAGTTACCCAAAGGTTTATTGAACAGCTACTCCTTGCCTCCTGCCCAAATGATTCACGAGCAAAATCAAGAAGGTATAAAGTTATCAACAGTGCCTCCTCTCTTGGCAACTTCTATTTCTTCTAGATACCCAGCTCCCTCTGTTGCCTCCCACTGCTCAAGAAATTCCACCACCACCACTACCATGAGCCCCAGCTGAAGCACCCACCTATGGCCTGCCTTTCCAGATAGGTCTCTACTTCTATCTCTCTCCACTCCTCTTCCTGAAAAGACCAACTCTTCTGTCCCCGAAGGAAGTGCTCTTATCTGTCTTTTGAAAGGTTATTAGTCGGCTCTTGCATCCATAGCAAAATACTGCAGACTGAGTGACTCAAATAGCATCCATTTTTTCACAGATCCAGAGCCTGGATTCCAAGACCATAGTTCCTGGCCTTTCTTTGATGCATGGTAGCTTGGCTGGTTATATAGTCCATAGTGTCACAAAGAGTTGGACAAAACTGAAGCAACATAACATGCAAGCACACACGAGGTGGGGGAAAGAGACAGAGAGAGTGAACACTCCAGTATCTCTTTTCATAAGGAAACAAATCCTATTTAATCAGGGCCACACCCCTGTGACCTCATTTAAGCTTAATTGCTTCCTCAAAGGCTCCATCATGAAATACATCCACACTGGGAGTTAGGGCTTCAACATATGAATCTGTAGAGGGCGGAAACACACATATTCAGTCCATAACAGAAGATATACAGTTAACACAAATAAACCACATGATGAAAGGATTTCAGCCCTCTTTGCACAGAATGCACCTTCTGGCAGGGAATAATCCCTCAGTTGCCATGGGAAAGAATTTCTAGTGATTCAGTGGGTAACTTTGATGAGGGTCAAAGAAAAGAGTGAAAAAGGCCTGAAATTCAACACTCAAAATGGCAACTGGTCCCATCACTTCAAGGCATATAAAAGGGGAAAAAGTGGAAGCAGCCACAGATTTTATTTTCTTGAGCTCCAAAATCACTGAGGACAACAACTGCAGCCATGAAATTAAAAGATGCTTGCTCCTTGGAAGAAAAGCTATGACCAACCTAGACAGCACATTAAAAAGCAGAGACATCATTGTCCAACAAAGGTCCTTATGTTCAAAGCTATGGTTTTTTCCAGTAGTCATGTACAGATGCGAGAGTTGGACCATAAAGAAGGTTGAACTCCGAAGAACTGATGTTTTTGATCTGTGGTATTGGAGAAGACTCTTGAGAGTCCCTTGGACAGCAAGGAGAGCAAATCAGCCAATCTTAAAGGAAATCAACCCTGAATATTCATTGAAAGGACTGATGCTGAATCTCTTATACTTTGACCACCTGATGTGAAGAGCTAACTCATTGGAAAAGACCCTGATGCTGGGAAAGATTGACAGCAGGAGGAAAAGAGAGTGGAATGGATGAGATAGTTAGATAGCATCACTGACTCAATGAACATGAATCTGAGCAAACTCCAGAAGGTAGTGAAGGACAGGAAAGCCTGGCATGCAGCAGTCCACGGGGTTGCAAACAGTCGGATATGACTTAGCAACTGAACAACAAAACAGGAGAGAAGTACAGCCTTCACTTATCACATGGCCCCTGTGTCCTCCTGACTCCACTGGGTGCAAGGCTCACTTTCATCCTGGTTTGCAGTTGTCTCACTGTTCCCGCATCTTCAGTGTGGGTCAAGAATATGCAGTAAACCACTCCACTGATGGCCAGGCACGCAGTCACACACTCCATCCCCAGACCTTCAGGCCACAGGTCATCTCTGGTCCTGAGCTTTGCCAAGGCTACAAGTCCACAAATAAGAAGGGGTACATCATGTCCCCTAGTCTGGTAGTACACCATACAGCCATGCCTGGCCCGTATTTCAAATTTTCTAAATCATTTATGCTTGTGCATATACAGCAACAGACAAACTTGCATATTCTTAACTTGTAAGCTTTTCCTTCTACCTTTACCTGCCTTTGAAGTGAAAGTGAAGTCGCTCAGTCGTGTCTGACTCTTTGCGACCCCATGGACTGTAGCCTACCAGGCTCCTCTGTCCATGCGATTTTCCAGGCAATAGTACTGGAGTGGATTGCCATTTCCTTCTCCAATCTGCCTTTGGGGGAGTTAAATTATATTACCTTGTAGTAGATACAGATGGTGTTTAGAAATCTTAAAGGTTGCATTGCCTGTACCTCAGAAATAGAGAAAGAGCCAAAATATGTGTGTAACATTACTTTTCTTCCCCTTGTCCTAGTCTCACATAGGAATCTGACCAAGCGCTACATCAGCAGCCACCTAAAGTCAACAACTATTCAACATGGAAAAAAATAGTCTCCAGAACATTTACTAAATACCTGTGTATTTACATTCAAAGAAGCTCAACAGTGAATTTTGTGATAATACTTGAAAACTGTTTTTAGTTTTATAAAGCACATTATACTTTCTAGGAATCTAACAACATCCCCAGGAATTCAGATAGTAACATCAGAATGCTACTTATGCAAGAAGCCTAGTTCAATAATTACATGCAGATTGATTAATTGCAATATGATCATTTGTAAAAAAGTGAGAAAATATTTAAGTGATTTGAGTATGGTGTCTTGTCCAATTAGTGGCAAAGCAGAGACTATAAGCCAGGTCCTCAGGTTTTTTAAATTTATAAAAATTGCTAAACACACAAAGGTACTATAACATCATAAACTTCAACCCATCATTCAGTTTCAATGACTATCACCACTTTATTTTGCCAAACATTTCATCTTTCCTCCTCTGACTTTTTTCTTGTTGTATCATTTTAAAGCAAATCCTAAATATATTTCACCCACACAAACTTCAGTATCTATTTCTAACATTTTAATATTTATATGTTTATATTTTATGTGTATTTGTAGTAGATCAATTTCTTAAAACATGGCCAAATGACTTGGACACCTAATAAAATATGCTAGTACACTTTTTTCCTTCTATATACATCTCTCCCTCACAACAGGGAGACCAAATCAATTTTAATGGGTCAATAAACAGAAGAGTAAAAAACAAAAGAAAATGCAATAATCTTGATGGTATAAATTTAAAATGTCAGCTTTAAGGTTATTTTAAAACATTTTAATATGTGCCATTTCCATGAAAAATGCAAGCAAATCCCACCATTTCCCTCCAAGAAATCAGGTCCCTGGAAAAAGTCATGGTGTGGAAATATCTATCTGGGTACTTCAAAACTCCTAAGGTTGTATCAAGTCTATATGTATATAATTGGGTATGGAAATTGTGGAGGTGTTTAATAAAATGTAAATAATTCTGAGTGTGTCACCTTGTTAAATATTTGGTATATAATTTAACAAAGGTTCTCTGATATTACTGTCTTATGAGTTTATCAAATTTTCAATTTATTCTCATTTTAGTATGGAATTTTCATTTCACAGTCATTAAAAGGCAATCCAGGGTGGAAGGGAGCTTCAAAAGAGAAGAGATATATATATGTATACCTATGGCTAATTCATACTGATGTATGGCAGAAACAAAACCAATATTCTAAAGCAATCATCCTTCAACTAAAAATACATTTTATAATTTTTAAAAGGAAATTCATTCACTACAGAGGCAAATAACTGACCTGTAGAGTAGCCATAATGCCTGGCAATGGAGGCAACCATATATAAGTGGTTTATTGAAATGACGTGACAAAACATTATGTTTGAATGTTGTCCTTCATTAATGATGCATAGTTTAGTGTGTTAGGCAGAATGGCAGTGGACAGGATACTAGGACACATTAACACCACATTTCTAGCCATTCTTGTACATACATCTGCAGTGCAGTGACACCAATCATTAGTTTTCAAACAATACCTGGAATCAACAGAATCAGCAACGCCTGGGAACATTAAAAAATGCAAATTTTCAGGACCTCACCCAAACCTACTGAATCAGAAACTTGGACTCAATTGTTTTAACAAGATCTGCAGGTGATTTTAATGCAAGCTATGGTTTGATAACCACAGGCTCATTATTTGTGCCTGATTTTCAGTGAACAAAAAAAAAACCCCAAACCCTGCCTGGCACACCCCAATCATAGTTGCCAGATTTAGCAAATAAAAATAAGAGGACACCAGTTACATTTCAGATAAAAATGTAAAATTTTAGTATAATTATGTTCTTGCAGTTATGTCCCATATACATATATATATATATATATATACACACACACACACACCACTTATGCAAGGGGTTATATAGGTGTCTCCATGCATACTTACACTAAAAAATTATTTTTTGCTTATCTGATATTCAAATTGAACTTTTCATCCTGTGTCCTGAGGTTTTCTGGCCTCCATACCCAAGGATGTTCTGATCTGGCCAGCCCTCGGCAGCGTTACATCATCCAATCCCATTTTAGAGTTTATCACCTTACCAGCCTCTCACCACCGCAGGGGTCACATGATGGTTGCTTTCAGAGTGACCTTCCCTCACCTGTGAAGAGTATGCACACTAATTGGTGCCTGTTTAACATGATCAAACAGAACGGAGTCACCTACATTTATACTTGTGGCCACTCTGGAGGTAGAAATATTATTGAGTGTCAGCTGAAGACAAGAGCTAAAGAAACATACACCAAATTTCACCTAGCTAACTTTAATCAATGAAAAACTTTTTTTCTGTTTAAAGAGCTTTACATTTCACACATGATTCTGGATTCCTCCTAATAGGAATAATTAACTGTGGATGAAAAATGTTTGCATATCTCTTAGCAGAGCTGTAAGAGCTGTATGCTGATGGTGGGTCTTTTCCTGCAACTGTTCTAGTTAAGTCAGACAACCAAAACCCAGCAACTGTGAAACATAAATCCTTCCCGAATTGGTTTTATAGTCATTTTTCATTTTTGAATTGTCACCCTGTTTCCTTTTTGAATTTACATAAAATAGACTTTAAATACACGGGTCAATATGTTTTGACAAACACGCATCTTCATCCCATTAATATATAGAACATTTTATTTTCTTCTCCCTAGAAAAAGATCCTCAGGCCCCTTTCCAGTCAACCACCACACACCCCCCAGAGGCAACCACTGCTCTGATTTTTATCACCCTACATTAGTTATGTATGTTCTAGAACTTCATATAAACAGAACTGCTTTCACTTTCTCATATTCAAAACATTTGGCTCTGTGACAGGGGACTTTTAATGTATTTTTGTTTCTCTCCTCTGAAATTCTGTGAAAAGATCTAAAGTTAGAATCTCAGGCCTCACTCTCAAGAGGCAGGATGGGTGCTGGATATTTTTCTAGTCTGAAAGGAACAGAAATAGACCAGGGTTCCCTGATGGCCTCCTGAGACAGGTTCCCAGGGCAGGGAACCCAGGAAAGGAGGTGAGGGGGAATGGCAACCAGAGGAGCTTGGTGGGCTACGGTCCAAGGGGTCACAAAATAATCTGACACAACCTACTGAGCGACTAAACCACCACCAAGAAGCGCCCCAGTGGGCTGTGTGAGGTACTGCACCATCATCGCCTTTAGGTCTGCTCCCATTACTAGGCTTCTAGGCCTTCAGCGGTTGCCCGTGTACTCCATGGTATCTGTAATGAAACCAGACTCTGCAGCATGGGAAAGTGTTCCTATGTCTGTACTTTGGGGACAGACTAGACTGGACCAGACTCCCTACAGCAACAGCAAAGAAATGTAGCTGCCCCTGCTCCAGCTAATATAAGTTAAACATACGAGTTACTTAATATTTTAGTGCTTTTCAAAGTACCCACTGGAGTAGTCTCTAATTATTATTTTAAAAGTCTACTACCCAGACAGGACATAAAATTTTAAATGCCAGCAGTATGTAATCTAATATTATCCTCTATCTCACTTTTGCTCACATTCCCAGGGGGAATCCAGGGATGAAAAAATATATAAATCCAAACAGACACATTGCTGGAATGGTTAATTTAAATTGGTATATACAAATGTTATATATGAGACAAACTTAGAAAAAAAAAACAAAGAATAAAATGTATTTTAAAGACATCCCCCAAGACATTGAAGCTCATCACAAATAATCAACAGCCCCCTCCATGCCCCCCACCTGGAGTTGTTCTCAGACTTCTAGAATTTCCCAAAGGTAGACTTATCTGTGGCTCCTTCCATGAAGACTCCGAAGCTGTTCTTGCTCACTGGATGATAGAATCTGTCTCTGTCAGGTTCCCAAGGCCATCACGTCCCCCAGTCAAAGGAGAAGCCTTGTAGGAACATCACACAAGACAAAAAGCCTTCCTCCTTTGCTGTCAGAGGTTGAGTCCTCCTGGAGAGTGTTCTGGCAGAGTTTGTAGAGCAAGATGCTTGTCAAGGATCAACAGCTGTGAAAGGAAGGGGCGCAAGCTGACTTAGAGGAAGTAGGAGAATAGCCAGGCAAGCCCAACAAACATGGCTGAAAACTCTGAGCTGAGAACTCCTTGACCCCTGACCCCTGCCTCTGACCCCTGATCCGTCTCTAGATCCCTCTCTCTCCCATCACCCCATGCAGGCAGCTCCAGGAAGGGTAGAATCTCGGGCCAGTCAACTCAGGAACTGAGGTACACTGGAAAAGCTGACTATAGAAACCCCATACCTGTAAGCAATTATGCCCAACCCTCCTCTCCCTGCTCCCCTGGCAACCACTCATCTACTTTCTGTTTCTATGAATTGGCCTATTTCGGGCATTTTGGATAGATGGAATCCTATAGTAAGTGGTCACTCATTTCTGGGTGTGTAATTTCAAGGCACATGTCCAGCACTGGTTCTCAGATTTCCCCAGGAGGATGAAGCTTGCTGCCCACAGTGGTGTGGTGATGGTGGTTTATTTGCTAAGTCATGTCTGACTCTTGTGACTCCCGTAGACTGTAGCCCACTAGTCTCCTCTGTCCATTAGATTCCCAGGCAAGGATACTGGAGTGGATTGCCATTTCCTCTTCTGTGGGAATATTCCAGACCCAGGGATTGAACCTGATCCTGCGACTCCTGAATTATAGGCAGATTCTTCACCGCTGAGCCACCAGGGAGGCCCCACCCACAGTGGTGATGGGTAGTTAATTGGCTGCTTTTCTTTTCTGATCTCATTCTCCTACTTCCCACCCCCTCCCCACCCCCATGTTTCCTAGAATCCTGCCTCAAAGAAAGGTCTTGGCTCAAATCCTTGCTTTAGGATCTGCTTCTGGGAGAACCTAAACTGAACACTAGATATATCCAGTTAAGTAATCCATTTATCAGATATACACTGAACATTTCCTCTGTGCTTGTTACATTGCTTGGTAACTTTATGTTTTGTTAGTTATATCTCAATAAAAACAAATTGCAATAAATAAATGAGGGAGCTGGGATATTTATATTAATACATTGCTGCTGCTGCTGCTGCTGCTAAGTCGCTTCAGTCGTGTCCAACTCTGTGCGACCCCATAGATGGAGCCCACCAGGCTCTCCTGTCCCTGGGATTCTCCAGGCAAGAACACTGGAGTGGGTTGCCATTTCCTTCTCCAATGCATGAAAGTGAAAAGTGAAAGTGAAGTTGCTCAGTCAGTCATGTCCAACTCTTAGCGACCCCATGGACTACAGCCTTCCAGGCTCCTCTGCCCATGGGATTAGCTTCATTCAATAATCAAGGCTACTGGGGAATGGGATGTTTATTTCCACAGCTTATTCAAGCTCAGGCAGAACAGACTCTGAGATCAGGGCTGTATATGTGTGGTTAGTCATCAGTCGTGTCTGACTCTTACGACCTCATGGACTGTCGCCCACCAGGCTCCTCTTTCTCCTCTTTCTGAGATTCTCCAGTCAAGAATACTGAAGTGGGTAACCATTCCCTTCTCCAGTGGTGCCCTCTGGCAAAGAGATGTAGGTACCAGCCAGCACTTTGCAGTATGGAGGCAGGATGCACTGAAATGGCAGGGATGAGGGGCTGCAGGTGGGGCACAGATAGGACCTGCTGCATTTGGTACATGAGACATGGACCTCACATTCCTGCCCAGCATATTCACAGATGAGCCATTCTGTGAAGAAGGAGGGTTCACTTAGAAGCTTCCAAATCTAAGAACTTCTTTATAAATGTATTCCTAAACAGATCAGTACATGGATGACATGTTTGGGGAGCCCCTTTATCTCAGTTGTAACCCCAAATCAAGAAAAGCTGAGGAAGGAGACAAGCATGAAGCTTTCAAGCCAAAGTGGGATTTTAGGTAGAGTAAGGACCCCAACATCCCCAATTATGTCTGCATCCCAATCCTCAGAATCTGCAAATGTTCCATTTTAAGGTAAAAGGGACTTTACAGGTGTGGTTAGATTAAGGATCTTGAAATGGGGAAATTATCCTGAAGTACCCAAGTGGGCTCAATAGAGTCACACTTGTTTTTAGGGTTAGCTTTTTATTTTTTCAATATTTATTTCTTTATTTGGCTACATCAGGTGTTAGTTGTGGCACGCAGGATCTTTAGTTGTGGCATGAGAGTTCTTTAACGGGCTTTCCAGGTGGCGCTAGTGGTAAAGAACTTGCCTGCCAGTGAAGGAGACATAAGAGACGTGCATCGATCCCTGCATTGCAAAGATCCCCTGGAGGTGGAAATGGCAACCCACTCCAGTATTCTTGCCTGTGAAATCCTTTGGACAGAGAAGCCTGATAGGCTACAAGCCATGGCATTCCAAAGAGCTGGACACAACTGGAGTGACTTAGCACACATACATGAGGGTTCTTTAGTTGTGAATGTGAGATCTTTAGTTGCAGCCTGTGGACTCTTAGTTGCAGTACGTGGAATTCCCCAACCAAGGATCTAACCCCAGGGCCCCTGCATTGGGAACACAGAGTCTTAGCCACTGGACCACCAAGGAAGTCCCAATCTCACAATTTTTATAAGAGAGACAAAGGAAAATTAGAACCAGAGAAGGAGATTGTGAACACAGAAGCAGAGATCAGGGTGATGTACTCTGAAGATGGAGTGAGGGGCCATCAGTCAAGGAGTATGAACACCACTAGAAGGAGAAAAAGGCAACAACACAATCCTTCCTCAGAGGTTCCAGAAGGAACCAGTCCTGCCAATATCTTGACTTTAGTCCATTAAAACTGACTGCAGACTGCTGACCTCCTCAGCTATTACAGGGTAAAGGCACTTTGTTTTCAGACACTACATTTGTGGTAGTTTATGGCCGTGGTGCCACGTACTCAGTCACGTCTGACTCTTTGCAACCTCGTGGATGGTAGCCTGCCAGGATCCTCTGTCCATGGGATTTCCCAGTCAAGAATACTAGAGAGGGTTGCCATTCCCTGGAAAAGAGAATCTTCCCAATCCAGGGATCAAACCCAGGTCTCTAGCATCTTCTGCACTGGCAGGCAGATTCTCTACCACAGCATTACCTGTGGCAGTAGTAATAGGAAACTAATACAGGGACCATTGGAGATTACTTTCCCAGAACGGGTTTGAAAAGTAATTGCCATCCTTTCTTTTCCATAATACATGGAAATATTTGGAAGAGTCTTTTTTTAAATTAATTTATATTGAAGTTTCTTTGCAGAGTTGTCTTAGCTTCTAGTGTACAGCAAAATGAGTTGGCCACACTTCTACACATTTCTGCTCTCTTCTGGACATCCTTCACATTCAGCTCCCCACACTGCACTAAGTAGAGTTCTCTTTGCTATACAGTGTGTTTTTATTATCTATTTTATACAAACTATCAATAGCGTATATATGTCAATCCCGATCTCCTAATACGGCCCAACCACCCCTTTTACCCTGTTATCCATACATATGTTCTCCAAGTCTGTGCCTCTATTTCTGCTTTGCAAATAGGATTGCCAATACCATTTTTCTAAATTCCACATTTATGACTTAATATATGGTATTTGTTTTTTCTGACTTATTTTACTCTGTATGACACTCTCTAGGTCCATCCACGTCTCTACAAATGACCCAATTTTGTTCCTTGTTATGGAGGAGCTCACCCTTATGACAGAAAGTGAAGAAGAACAAAAGAGCCTCTTGATGAAAGTGAAAGAGGAGAGTGAAAAAGCTGGCTTAAAACTCAACATTCAAAAACAAAGATCATGGCATCTGGCCCCATCACTTCATGGCAAATAGGTGGAGAAATAATGGAAACAGTGGCAGACTTTATTTTCTTGAGCTCGAAAATCACTGCAGATGGTGATTTCAGCCATGAAATTAAAAGATCCTTGCTCCTTGGAAGAAAACTATGACAAACCTAGAGAGCGTAATAAAAAGCAGAGACATCACTTTGCCGACAAAGGTCCGTCTAGTCAAAGCTATGTTTTTTCCAGTAGTCATGTATGGATGTGAGAGTTGGACCATAAAGAAGCCTGAGCACCAGTGAATTGATATTCTTGAACTGTGGTGTTAGAGAAGACTCTTGAGAGTTCCTCAGACTGCAAGGAGATCAAACCAGTCAATCCTAAAGGAAATGAGTCCTGAATATTCATTGGAAGGACTGATGCTGAAGCTGAAGCTCCGATACTTTGGCCACCCTTTGCAAAGAGCCAACTCATTGGAAAAGACCCTGATGCTGGGAAAGATTGAAGGCAGGAGGAGAAGGGGACAAGAGAAGATGAGTATATATATACTGAACTGAGTGTATATACATATATATATATAATGAAATATTCAGTTCAGTCACTCAGTTGTGTCCAAGTCTTTGTGACCCCATGGACTGCAGCAAGCCAGGTTTCCCTGTCCACCACCAACTCTCAGAACTTACTCAAACTGATATCCATTGAGTCGGTGATGGCATCCAACCATATACTACATTTTCTTTATCCATTCCTCTGATGGACATTTATGTTGCTTCATGTACTGGCTATTGTAAATAATGCTTCTGTGAACACTGGGTTGCATGTATCTTTTTGAATTATGGTTTTCTTGCTCAATGTCACTAGCTATTAGAGAAACACAAATCATAATTGAAATGTTATCACCTCACACCAGTCAGAATGGCCATCATCAAAAAATCTGTAAACAGTAAATGTCAGGCAGGGTGTGGGGAAAAGGGAACTATGTGCTTCCCTGGTGGTTCAGTGGTAAAGAATCTGCCTGTGGATGTTGGAGACGTGGGTTCAATCCTTGGGTCGGGAAGGTCACCTGGAGAAGGAAATGGCAACTCACTTCAGTATTCTTGCCTGCAAAATCCCATGGACAGAGGAGCTTGGCAGGTACTATAGTACATGGAGTCACAGAGTCAGACACAACTTAATGACCAAACAACATCATGTACTATTGGTGGAAGTGGAAATTGATACAGCCGCTATGGAAAACTACTGAGGTTCCTTTAAAAACTAAAAATAGAACTACTGCATGATTCAGTAATCCCCCTCCTGACAGGATCTTAAAAATTACATATAAAGAAAATAAGATTTTTATACCTGAGTGTACTTAATCTATTTTTTAATCTCCTAAAATACCATACTCCTACTTTCTTTGTATGATTCCTTTTTAAAATAAATATGATCTGAAAGTATTTGTGTGTGTGGTTTTTAAAAAATTTTATAAATTGAAGTTTGAAATTTACTTTTTAGGCTTTGGATTTACAAATCATGTCATGCCAAGTAAATATTCTTCCTGTAATGTTGACATATGAAAAAACAATGGATGAATTCCATGAAAATAACATGTTTACAACTCTAAAAATAGTGTAAAATTCAGTAAATTACAGAGAAATATTCCTACTACATATCATCAAATATATGAGCAAATTCAAGGTGAGTTGAAGGAAGAGGGCTGCCAGGCATAAAGGGGAGAGTGTGAGGTTCCTAAAGATGAGAATGGGACACAGAGTGAGTAAGGTCTTAGAAAAATATAAGAAGAAAAAAAGGAAGGGGGTTTACAGACATAAAAGAAATAAAGTGTTCCAGGGACATCTGGTAAAAGGCCCATATAACTTATCTCTGACTCCAGCCCATTCCCCACCTTGTCACCAGGTAAAATATAGTAAAGTTCACTCCTGTCATTGCCCTGCTTAAAATGCTCTAATAAAAAGTTTTAGGTTAAAATAAAACAGAAGAGCCACACTCCTTAATCTCAATGGCCTGCAATGAGGATTGAAAGCCTTATCATCAGCATCCCAATCAGGCAAGACTCTGCATTATTCCTAAGACATCCCCTTGTCTCTCATGCCTCAGGGCCTTTGTGAATACTGTTCCCTTGTCCTATTTGTCCTCATCAATTATCGTTTCAATCCATCCTAAATACCGTCTCAGTGAAGTTTCTGCTAGAAGAGTTAATCCATCTTGGGTGCCGAGCATCCATCCATTGCATTCTTGCCAGGGATGCCAAGAACACAAAAACTCTGACTGCTCTTTACCCTGGTTAATTCTCAGCTTTGTGCTTATAGACAGCCATCTTGAGGGCTGATGCAGCATCTTGCTTGCTGCTCACTATAAAAATGTTAAATTCCTTAAGCTCAGGGTTCCTCTCCTACAACAACACTTGGCATGTGCAAGCATCCATCTAGCCCCACCTGCATGCCCCATGGGATTGGGTAGGCAAGGGGTTCTGATGTCAAATACCAGGCTAGTGCTGGCCACTGTGCTGTGATCAATAGTCATTTGTCTCTGTCCTAGAAATCATGTATCTTCTCCCAGTATCTATGAAACATTAACAGTCTAGCCTGTTAACTTCCAAGTAGGGTTGTTGTTTAGTCACTAAGTCATGTCCAACTCTTTTGCAATCCCATGGACTGTAGCCCACCAGGCTCCTCTGTCCATGGGATTCCTGGGCAAGAATACTGGAGTGGGTTGCCATTTCCTTTCCCAGGGGATCTTCCAGACCCTGGGATCAAACCCAAGTTTCCTCCATTGGCAGGCAGATTCTTTACTACTGAGCCGCCAGGGAAGCCCCTCCAAGTAGAGCAAAATCCCATATTCTTCACAGATGTTAATAGTTTCACTTCTCTCCAGACAAGGTCTGTGGCCTCTTCTATCTGTGATCCCACAATATTTGCACAAATAAGATATTATTACAGGAGGGCATGGTTTATGGCACATGGGAAATGTTAAAATAAAATGTGTCAAATAAATATTTTCAGTGTAGTAAAAGTCTGTGCTCTAAGAACTGCTTCACTGTCGCCTAAAACTGGGCCTATTTAAATAGAATAGACAAAGGGAGACTGTTCTTTCATTGTCTAAGGCGAAAGTGAAAATCGCTAAACTGTGTCTGACTGTGATCCCCGTGGACTATACAGACCACGGAATTCTCCAGGCCAGGATACTGGAGTGGGTAGACATTCCCTTCTCCAGGGCATCTTCCCAACCGAGGGATCAAACCCAGGTCTTCCACATTGCAGGTGGATTCTTTACCAGCTGAGCCACAAGGCACGTGTTCCTGAAATGACTGGTGCTCTGAAGATCTTGGAGAATTGAAGAGTGACAGTATTAGGCTCTTTCAATCTTGCTTCAGGCTCCCCCAGTGGCTCAGATGATAAAGAATCTGCCTGCAGTGCTGGAGATGCAGTTTGATCCCTGCATTGGGAAGATCTCCTGGAGAAGGAAATGGCAATCCACTCCAGTATTCTTGCCTGGGAAATTTCATGGACAGAGGAGCTGTCCGGCAGCGGTCCATGGGGTTGCAAAGAGTGGGACATGACTAAGTAACCAACACAAACATACAGTCTTGCTCATGTTAATTACATTTGGCCAGCATGATTCTGTTAACAATTCCGAGGCTTTAAAAATTCCATTTGAAAGCATAGTTTTTCTAGTCCGTAGTATATGTTTTCTGTCTGTTAAGAATTGAAGATTGAGTCTACATTTCAACATTTTGAATGATTTTTTCTTCTGAATGTTGTAAGCTGGGGGGAATAAAAACTCTCATTAATTATTGAATTTTTTCCTAGTGATTCTATCATGTTTTTGCAGCCAGAAGGCATGGCAGTATATTAATAAGCTGAAAAAAATAAATGCATTAATAGACTCTTACTTGGTTATGAGATCATGAAGAGAAACTGAAAAAAAATGCCAAGTAACAAACAGAAGCAGCTGTTAGAAAGCCCCAGTAGTGAGGATATCATGAAATAATAAGCATCTCTAGCCAAATGCAACAGGTTGGTGTGCCAGGTGGAAGCCAGAGTCACCTCACTAATGGATGGTACAAGAAACACTTCCTCCTGCCCAAGAGGTGGGAAAGAAGGAATAATGTACTCTATTCACTTCAAAACTAGTTGAACGCTTGTATTTAAATTAACTAAAGTCAAAGACTCTCATGTTTGAAATCAGATTTATGTTGATGAAATATGCAACTGATTTTTAAGATAGCATATCCACAAGGCTAGGGGCTTTCCTGATGGCTCAGATGGTGAAGAATCTGCCTGCAATGCGGGAGACTTGGGTTTGATCCCTGCGTGGGGAAGGTCCCCTGGAGAAGGAAATGGCAACCCACTCCACTGTTCTTGCCTGGAGAATTCCGGGGACAGAGGAACCTGGCAGGCTATAGTCCGGGGGGTCACAAAGAGTTGGACACGACTGAGTGACTAACACACACATGTACAGGGTTGAGTTCCTGCTGGAAATGAACCTTTTGTTAAATGCAGGAGGCAGATTCCATCCCTCAATCCCTGATGGCATAGTGACCCATGAGGTCACCCCAAAGTTACAGCGCTATATGTCTGTGTTCCAAGCAGCATCGTTCACCTCACACCCTAGCTCCAGAGCTCGATTTAGGTGGAAAGTTGAATAAGAAAAGGATTTTTAGCCAAAACATTCCAAAATTTGGAATGGCTTGAGAGAACATTGCACATTTTATTCAATCTTAACCTGCCTTCCTTATTTTTTCCAACATTTGAAAGAAGGAAACAGGAACCATGAAAATACCATTAGTCAAAGCAACATGAAAAGACAGGGAGGATGAGTCTTCTAATAATTGGAGGAAAGGATATCTTCATAATTTTGGCACCTATGCTGTACTCCCCTTCTAAAGCTCAAATTAGAATCTGTATCTTGGGGCTCTGGGAGGCGGGTAGATAACTCCCATGAGCTTTATTCAGGACTTCAGTGCTGCCTTCACTACTGACACAGTTCAGTTCAGTTCAGTTCAGTCACTCAGTCATGTCTGACTCTTAGAGACCCCATGGATTGCAGCACACCAGGCTGCCCTATCCATCACCAACTCCCGGAGCTTGCTCAAACTCATGTCCATCTAGTCGGTGATGCCATCCAACCATCTCATTCTCTGTCTACCTTTCTCCTCCTGCCTTCAATTTTTCCCAGCATCAGGTTCTTTTCCAATGAGTCAGTTCTTTGAATCAGGTGGCCAAAATATTGGAGCTTCAGCTTCAGCAGTAGTCCTTCCAGTGAATATTCAGAACTGATTTCCTTTAGGATGGACTGGTTGGATCTCCTTGCAGTCCAAGGGACTTTCAAGAGTCTGCTCCAACACCACAATTCAAAAACATCAGTTCTTCGGAGCTCAGCTTGCTTTATGCTCCAGCTCTCACATCCATACATGACTACCGGAAAAACCACAGCTTTGACTAGACAGACCTTTGTTGGCAAAGTAATGTCTCTGCTTTTTAATATGCTGTCTAGGTTTATCATAGCTTTTCTTCCAAGGAGCAAGTGAGGAAAGAAGCAAAGAAGAAGAAAAGGCAAAGGTGAAAAGGAAAAATATACCCATCTGAATGCAGAGTTCCAAAGAATAGCAAGGAGATATGAGAGCCTTCCTCAGTGATCAATGCAAAAAAACAGAGGAAAATAGTAGAATGGGAAAGACTAGAGATCTCTACAAGAAAATTAGAGATACAAAGGGAACATTTCATGCAAAGATAAGCACAATAAATGACAGAAGCAGTATGGACCTAACAGAAGCAGAAGATATTTAAGAAAAGGTGGCAAGAACACACAGAACTACTGACACAGAGGAGTGGGAAATGCAGAAATGACCTAAGCATGTTCTCTATTTTGGCCATTGTCAATGGCACCCACAAATCCTTTTTTTTTTTCAATAATTTATTTGTTTATTTATTTAGGGCTACGCTGGGTCTTCACTGCTGCTCTCAGGCTTTCTCTAGTTGTGGTGAATGGGAGCTACTCTTCCTTGTGGTGTGTGGGCTTCTTACTGCAATGGCCTCTCTTGTGCAACACAGGCTCTAGGCTCAAGGGCTTCAGGAGCTGCAGCTCATGGACTCTAGAGCACAGGCCCAGGAGTTGTAGTGCATGGGCTTAGTTGCTCTGTGGAATGTGGAATCTTCCCGGACCAGGGATCAAACCCATGTTCCCTGCATTGGCAGGCAGATTCTTATCCACTGCACCACCAGGGAAGTCCCACTTCCCCTTTTTACCACAAAGCTAGAATGACAAGGTACCTTCTCCTTCAAAGCTTCATGTGCCAATTTTAACTCTCACTCCACCAATAACCTTCATGATAGCTCAGGGGCCAGGAAAAATGAAATTGTGTTAAACCACTAGCCTTGAATAAGTAGATCGTTCATTTAGAGAACTCTAGATTCAGTGGTGGATGAGAAATGGGAAATGCTGTTGAAAACAAAAACAGTTCAGGAAAAAAGGAAAACTCACCAGTCTCAATACTTCCCTCCTCTCTTCATCTTCCCTATTCTACAAGGCAGGGTCCTTTACCTCCACTCCAAATTCCTATCACCTTGTGGGATCCCATTGACAGCTCCAACAGGGAAGATGGCTGTGATCCCAGACTGTCAAGGATGTATGTTTTGACATGTTCTGTGCTACAATCTGATCTAGGGATGTGAAGACCAATCACATCATCCCCAGCATCATCTTGTGTGCTTGGGTAATAAGATGAGGACCACTGACAAAGACTTCACAGGTACCCCAAGGAAATCTCTGGTCTATGCGTCCTAATGAAAGCCTCTCTTACCGGTCATTCAGAGTGGTGCTCATATCCACTAGCTGTGGGTTTGGGTTATTCTGGGCTAACCCAGATAAAGCCTTCTGGGGGTTTTGCTTCTATCCTTTCAAATTGGGGAAATAACTAACAAGGGAAAGCTGTTTTATAACTTCTTCATTTGTAGTAAGAAAAGTAATATAACAGGACTCAAAAATGAGGGTCACCTAGTTTCCACTTTGCTTAAAGTTTGCCTAGTAGGGCTGGTACTTTCCCGAGTTCTCTACAGCAGTATCTGCACAAGCCCCACCCCAGGATGGAAAGGTAGGGGGTCACAGAGACAGCCTTACATACATGTTTCTCAGGAGAAGTCGACTTACTAGAATTCCTAATCACTGGAAAAGACTCTGATGCTGGGAGGGAGAATTCCTAATCACTGGAAAAGACCCTGATGCTGGGAGGGATTTGGGGCAGGAGGAGAAGGGGATGACAGAGGATGAGATGGTTGGATGGCATCACCGACTCAATGGACAAGAGTTTGGGTGAACTCCAGGAGTTGGTGATGGACAGAGAAGCCTGGCGTGCCATAATTCATGGGGTCGCAAAGAGTCGGACATGACTGAGCAGCTGAACTGACTCTTGGCTAATATATGTGTGCTGTGCTCAATTGTGTCCATCTCTTTGCAACTTTATGGCCTCTAGCCTGCCAGACTCCTCNGGTGAACTCCAGGAGTTGGTGATGGACAGAGAAGCCTGGCGTGCCATAATTCATGGGGTCGCAAAGAGTCGGACATGACTGAGCAGCTGAACTGACTCTTGGCTAATATATGTGTGCTGTGCTCAATTGTGTCCATCTCTTTGCAACTTTATGGCCTCTAGCCTGCCAGACTCCTCGGTCCATGGGATTCTGCAGGCAAGAATACTGGAATGGGCTGCCGTTTCCTTATCCAGGGAATCTTTCTAACCCAGGGGTCGAACCCTTGTCTCTTGCATCTCCTACATCGGCAGGCAGATTCTTTGCCATTCCACCACCTGGGAAGCCCCTTGATCAATTCATAAGTATTATTTAAAACTCAATTACCCTGAGCCACATTTCTCACATAATTCTAAATAGCTGTTATCTCTGATCATTGTATTTATGTTAATAGCACCAATATTCTTTTGTTTATCCAGACATAAAGTATCAGATTATCTCTGACTCCTTCATGAGGCCCCTTCCCCACCCAATCAATTGTCAAATCCCCTGGTGGTGGTAGTTGAGTCTTTCAGTCATGTTCAGCTCTTTGCGACCCCACAGACTATAGCCTGCCAGACTCTTCTGTCCATGGAATTTCCTAGGCAAGAATACTGGAGTGGGTTGCCATTTCCTCCTCCAGGGGATCTTCCCAACCCAGGGTTCGAACCCATGTCTCCTGCATTGCATGCAGGATCTTTACAACTGACCCACAAGCAAAGCCCCATCAAGTCCCCTGATTCCTTAATAAAATAATCTTCCCTTCTACTNTGGCAAATTGCTGTCTCTGCTTTTTATTATACTATCTAGGTTGGTCATAACTTTTCTTCCAAGGAGCAAGCATCTTTTAATTTTGTGACTGCAGTCATCATCTGCAGTGATTTTGGAGTCCAAGAAAATAAAGTATGTCACTGTTCCCGTTATTTCCTCATCTATTTGTCATGCAGTGATAGGACCAGATGCCATGATCTTTGTTTTTGAGTACTGAGTTTTAAGCCAGCTTTTTCACTCTCCTATTTTACTTTCATCAAGAGGCTCTTTAGTTCCTCTTCACTTTCTGCCATAAGGCTTTTCATCTGCATATCTGAGGTTATTGATATTTCTCCCGGCAATCTTGGATTCCAGCTTGTGCTTCATCCAGGTTGGCATTTCTCATGATGTACTCTGCGTTAAATAAGTATGGTAACAGTATACAGCCTTGACGTACTCTTTTCATCAACAGGTAATCAGTGCACTCTGCTATCTCCAAGGCATCAAAGGTTGTATGTCTGAGATACTGAGAGGTTTACTTCATTCATATTTGAGCTCTCAATTCTTGAGATATTACAAGCCCTCAACAAATGTTGTAGGACTTTTTTTTCCTGAGATTTCATAGGCCATCTATGACCTGTTGCTAACTGATCTTTGGAAAATCACTGCCCACCACTCTGCTTACATGTGCTTTATACTCAAACTCAGTCAGACCTCTTGCTATTCCTGAAACATGACTTCTCCATTCCCACCTCTACAAATGTGTTCATGTGATTCAAAGGATTCTTATATTTAGGACATCCATCCTCTCTCCCTGAAAGCCTTCCGCAATATTCTGCCCATCCCAAACAACCTCACTCAAATCCAAGTTCTCCCAAGACGCCATCCCACATGCCCAAACTGAGCATTTTCTCTGGCTATCTCCAAATTTTGATTACACGGTTTTCAGGACACTTAAAACAACCTTCTCTGGATCATAGTCACTTGAATATCTTTTTACCTTCCTTACTAGGTTACAGTCTCATTGAAGTAGGAAAAATGCCTTATTAGTTTTTGTTTTCTCAATGATACAAATAAACTTACTTATAAAACCAAAACAGACTCACAAATTTGCAGAACAAACTTACAGTTACCAGGGGGGAAATGTGGGGGAAAATGATAGACTGGAAGTTTAGGATGGACAGATACACACTGCTATATTTAAAATAGATAGCCAACAAGGAAGTCTGTTGGAAGTCTATAGCACAAGGAAGTCTGCTCAATATTCTGTAATAACCTAAATGGGAAAAGAATTTGAAAAAGAATACACGTATATATATGTATGACTGAATCATTTTGCTGTACAACTGAAACAAATACAACATTGTTAATCAACTATGCTCCAATATAAAATAAAATTATTTTAAATTTTGTTTTCACATTAGCACCTATGCAACATTTTGCCAACAGAAGGTAGTTTTGCAAATGCATGAATGAATGAAGTGATCATTTGTGCAGTGCCTCATACGATCCACTGTATTCTATTTACATCTGCCATCATACAATTAAGCTGCGGTTTATGTAATAGGAGTCACTGCAACATTTCCTGGGCACATTATGCGATTGTTATCACGGGAAGCAAATTCTTATATCATATTCTCAACACTATTGCAGGCCTGTTTCCTTAAATAAGATAAGTTTTTAAACACTACACAGGATGAAGATGTTAACAAACCTTATTGTGGTAATCATTTCACAATATGTATGTGCATCAACTCACCATGCTGTGCACCTTAAATGTACACATTATATGTCAATAATACCTCTATAAAGCTGAAAATACCTACACAGGTGTTCTCTTACTCTGGAATGTGAAAAATCATAATTTATAACACAGGTAAGAGGACTGACAAGTCCTAATACAAGTGAAGTCCTTCTTTTCCACCTGCAAGCAAAGTTGATTTCTCTCTTTACTTCAGTTCACATATCTATTATAGCAATAATTTCTATTGTTTTGTAATTATATGTGTCTACATGATCTCATCTGCTAAATTTTGAGCTTCTCAAGCCCAAGAATCATGTTTATCTATCTAGATCTATTGATAAATCTATAATAATCAATTTGCATATATAAATATATGTATATATTTTATTTAATTTATATACTTATGTATAAACATATATATTTATATATTTAACATTTATATAAATTTATAAATAATATAAATTTACATAACTAATTTGACTGGCAATACTTTCCATTTGACAAATATCAACATTACTAAAATAATCAATGGGCATTTTAAACAGTCAGTACTTTTTATCACTAGCAATTTGTTTTTAGAACTACTAAAAGGAGAAAAAAAATAAAGCAAGGCTATTAAGACCCATTGCCCCTACATGGTGATTGAAAATGAATATAAAACTCCTACGAAGTAATTTTTAAAAAAGCCAAAACTCAATCACGATTCAATTTTTTTAATTTATTTTTTAATTGGAGGGTAATTGCTTCACAATATTGTATTGGTTTCTGCCATACATCAACACGAATAAGCCATAGGTATACATACGTGTCCCCTCTCTGTTGAACCTCCCTCCCACCTCCCACCCTATCCAACCCCTCTTGGTTATTACAGAGCTTCAGTTTGAGTTCCCTGAGTCATACAGCAAATTCCCATTCCCATTTATATTTGGTAGTGTATATGTTTCCATGCTATTTATCATGATTCAAATTTGACAGGACTTTGTAGTTTAATAGTGTTGGTCCATAATTTGATATTATTTAGCTACTAGGGTAATAACGATCTTCCATTGCAGTTTAGAGCAATGTTTCCCAGTCTTGGTTAATGAAAAGACCCCTTTCTAAACATCAGAATCCTCTAGACTCATACACTTGCCCTAATTTGTGCTTGTTGCTGTTCAGTCACTCAGTCATGTCCTACTCTTTGTGACCCCATGAACTGCAGCAAGCCAGGTTTCTTTGTCCTTCACCATCTCAGGAGCTTGCTCAAACTCATGTTCACTGAGTCAGTGATGCCACCCAACCATCTCATCCTCTGTCATCCCCTTCTCCTCCTGCCTTCAATCTTTCCCAGCATCAAGGTCTTTTCTAGTGAGTCGGCTCTTTCCATCAGATGGCCAAAGTATTTGAGTTTCAGCTTCAGGATCAGTCCCTCCAATGAACACCCAGGACTGATCTCCTTTAGGATGTACTGGTTGGATCTCCTTGCAGTCCAAGGGACTCTCAAGAGTCTTTTCCAACACCATAGTTCAAAAGCATCAATTCTTCAGAGCTCAGCCTTCTTTATGGTCTAACTCTCACATCCATACAGGACTACTGGAAAAACCATAGCTTTGATTATATGGACCTTTGTTGGCAAAGTAATGTCTCTGCTTTTTAATACGCTGTCTAGGTTTGTCATAGCATTTCTTCCAAGGAGTAAGTATCTTTTAATTTCATGGCTGCAGTCACCATCTGCAGTGATTTTGAAGTCCAAGAAAATAAAGGCTGTCACTATTTCCATTGTTTCCCCATCTATTTGCCATGAAGTGATTCATTTTCTGAATGTTGAGTTTTAAGCCAGCTTTTTCACTCTCCTCTTTCACCTTCATCAAGAGGCGCTTTAGTTCCTCTTCACTTTCTCCTATAAGACTGGGGTCATCTGCATATCTGAGGTTATTAATATTTCTCCCTGCAATCTTGATTTCAGCTTGTGCTTCATTCAGCCCAGCATTTTGCATGACATACTCTGTGTATAAGTTAAACAAGCAGGATGACAATATACAGCCTTGACGTAGTCCATTCCCAATTTTGGACCAGTCCGTTGTTCCATGTCCAGTTCTAACTGTTGCTTCTTGACATGCATACAGATTTCTCAGGAGGGAGATTTCTCAGGTGGTCTGGTATTCCCATCTCTTGAAGAATTTGCCACAGTTTGTTGTGATCCACACAGTCAAATGTTTTAATGTAGTCAATGAAACAGAAATAGACGTCTTAACTGGACATTACATGAATTCAAAGTACATGTCCAAATCATTTCAGATGGCCCTTTATTATTTTTTTCTTAATGTTTACTTATTATGGCTGTGCTGGGTCTTTATTACTTGTGGACTGTTTCTGTAGTTGCAGCAAGAGGGGTATATTCTCTAGTTGCGGTGCACGAGCGTCTTATTGCAGTGGCTTCTCTTGTTACAGAGCACAGGCTCTAGGGCATGTAGGCTTTAGTAGCTGCTGCTCCCAGGTTCTTGAGCATAGGCTCAATGGTTGTGGCACACTGGCTTTGTCGCTCCAAGGCATGTGGGATTTTCCTGGATCAGGGATCAAACTCATGTCGCCCGCATTGGCAGGTGGATTCTTTACCACTGAGCCACCAGGAAGCCCTGCCCTTTACCTTTGACTCATTTTGTATGGAATAGAAGTCACAAACAGGAAAAAAAAAAAAAGAAAAGAAAACAAAATAGCTTTCTCATCCCTTGTGGCAGCGTGGTGAGAAGTGCAGGATCTGACAATGTTGGGAAACTTATGCCCTGTCCACACTTTTCTGATTTCAACAAGTACTTCTCTGAGAGAAGACCAGCCTGTTTTAACTGAACACAAAGTAATAGCAGATCCTCTTTCTTCTGTCCTTCACGTGTGGCAAAGTTCAATGGAAATGGCTGACAACCCTCAGCCTTTTTTTATTTAGGATGAACATTTTATAAATAAGCACAATGTAACTTTTGGAAAGGTGATACAGGATCAAAGAATACATTGGTGCACTATTATATATAAGATCTATCATCTTATAGAAATCTCTTAACTCTATTCAAGTTTCTGTTTTCCCTTCCTTGAAAATCTCTTGTGAGTTCCACCATCTGTTTTTATTTATTTTTCAGTTGGAGTATAACTGCTTTACAATGTTGTGTCAGTTTCTCCTATAGGACAATGTGAATCAGCGAGAAGTATACATATAACCCTTCCCTCTGGAGCCTCCCTGGTCTTTAACTTATGTTGCATGTTCAGTCACTTCACTAGAGTCCGACTCTTTGCAACTCCATGGACTGTAACCCACCAGGCTCCTCTGTCCAGGGAATTCTCCAGGCAAAAATACTGGAGTGAGTCGCCATGCCCTCCTCCAGGGGATCTTCCTGACCCAGGGATTAAACCCACAACTCCTACATCTCCTGCATTACACGCAGATTCTTTATCCACTGAACCACCAGGAAATCCCTAATTTATTTTATCCAGGACAAAATAAACATGTCCACTTCAGACAGGCTGGCCTCCTTCACACCAACAATTGTCTCTGAAATTCTACAGGTCATCCAGGTTCAATGACAGACAGAAAAAAAAAAAAAAAAAGCTTCACGATCTGCAAATTCCCAGAATCATCCCTTCTTCCTTCTTCTGTCGGCAAACCACAAAGAAACTAGGAGTAGAGGCCAGGAGTCCCTGGTTCCAGACAAGTCCCAACTCCTCTGAAGGGAGAAACCCTACCTGCTGGAGCTGACAGGGCAGCATATTGAAAAACTAGAGTGTGACTACAGTAAAATGGGTTTGGTTATCTGGTAACACAGAAACAGGCTCTAGAGGTAATCTCTAAAATATTTTGATCACCAGCCCAGCCTCTGGAATGGAAATTTAGTCTCCTAAGCAGATCTTTGATGCACGATTCTGGTCATTGTTTTCTGTTTTTATTTCGTTTTAATATGACTTAGATCCAAGACCACCTCTCTATAAAGCTTTCTTGTCAAAATTCATTGTCCTCTCCACTTTATATCCATAAAAGTACTTCTACTGAATATGTTTCATTATATTTCATGTTGTGATTAGTTGTTTAAAATGTTTCATATTGCCAGTCTCTTGAGAGCAGCCACTAATTTTAATCATATTTGTACCCCTTAAGTTATGTGTTGGTGCTTAGAAATAGCAAGCATTCAATACACGTTTGTTGATTGGAGTAAAAACCTGCTAAGTTGATATTTAGATTAATAACAACTGTAAGAATAGTGAGTCTGTGTCACATGATCTTTAAAACTATGTGGCAGGGCTTCCCTGGTGGCTCAGTGGTAAAGAATCCTCCAGCCAATGCAGGAGACATGGTTTCGATCCCTGATCTGAGAAAACCCCACATGCCTTGGAGCAACTAAGCCCCTGCATCACAACTATTGAGCCTGTGCCCTAGAACCTGGGAACCACAACTTTTGAGCCCTTGCACCACAACTACACTTTCACTTTTCACTTTCATGCATTGGAGAAGGAAATGGCAACCCACTCCAGTGTTCTTGCCTGGAGAATCCCAGGGACAGGGGAGCCTGGTGGGCTGCCGTCTATGGGGTCGCACAGAGTCGGACACGACTGAAGCGACTTAGCAGCAGCAGCAGCAGCACCGTGACTACTGAAGGTGGAGTGCCCTAGAGCCCATTCTCTGCAACAAGAGAAGCCACAGCAATGAGAGGCCTGTGTGTCACAACTAAAAAGTAGCCCCCGCTCGCTACAGCTAAGAAAGCCCTGGCAGCAACAAAGACCCAGCACAGTTCAGGGTTTCACGATAATGGACATGGACATCTTTGGAAACATTTTATCCACGATGTATGCGAAGCACTTTGGAAAACTTGGACCATTATAAAAATACTAGTGGTTTCTATCAGGTTCTGAGATGAACAAAGTGTATAGCATTTCTGTAGCTAGGTAGTGTCGTGAGGCAATTTTGTTAAATGTGGTTATTTAAAATAAAATGTAGTATAATAAACATCATGGCTATGATTAATTTGCATTCCACTGAAATCAGAATTCATCATTAGGATCATATGAGCTGAAATGTACCTTTACCAATAGCACATGGTTTTGCTTAAAAAAAAAGAGAGAGAGAGAGAGAAGAACAAGAAAGCAAGCTGTTTTCAAAGAGTTTGACAGCCCGCATAAAAAAATTACAATAAAGTAATAGTGGTGTTGTAAACAACAGTTTTTCACAGAGACAAGTACCAAGAACCACTATTTGCCAAAACCCTGGCCCAGTGGAAGGGTGTCTCTATGGCTATTGCATTTGAAAATATTAAAGCTGCCTACCCTCAAAAAATAGCATTTATTTATACTTTTCCTTTAGCACAGTTAGTAAGGTGACTAACACTGGCATAGTTTGTATATCTTCTACATGGTTTATTTTAAATTGTTATGGACATGGCACATCATAGAACCTAGGAAGTCCAAGTTATCTTATACAACAGTTACAGAAAAATCATTTCAAAAAGATAGTAATGGACAATTAGGGGGAGCAAGGAACCTTCAATTTTTGTGAGCATACAAGGCAAAAACCTGATGACATTTGCAGCAATGCACTATTGTAAAGCTTAACAGAGGATCCCTCTGCAATTAGCAAAGGAAGATCATAAAGACCAAGATTGTAGAGAACTTAAACACACTGCTACTATTAGAAAATCATAAATCCTGGGGAAAAAAAAGAAAACCATAAATTCTGACCCATTGGTATTTAGTCTGATGTGCTACTGTTATTGAATAGCTAATATTTGAGGGACTTCAAACTTCACCCAGTGGTAAACAATGGTAAACACTGTGAACAGAAAGAATGAGCTAGAAGTCTAAAGTTATGCAGCATTTTCAGAAAAAAAAGGGTAGAACTCATAAAAGGTCTCAGCAATTCAGACTAGGTTTCCCATTCTTCAAATTATTTTTCTTGTTACTTTTAAGTGGAAAATAGAAATATTTTCTAATCTAATTTCTAATTTCTAATTTTCTAATCTAATTTCTAATCTAATCTAATTTCAGTTCAAAATATTAAGCAAGGCAAACCACTTAGAAGCACTCCCTAAAGTCAGCACTCAAGTGGGAAAGAATTTAATATTGGACCTGAGGAAGTGTATAACCAAAGTCAATGACACTTGCCGAGAAAAGACAAAATTCTATGAACTTTAATTTTAAGGAATAATATCTCATGTGATCATACATTCAGTTTTCCATTATAATTTTTATGAAATAATATTTGAAATAAGGTATTAAGTAAGCTGTTAATATAAAATTCTTGGTAAATGAAAATGCCACATTACTGTATTTCAATGTTTTCTCTGTCAGGCCATCTCCTAATCTTATGTCTCCATGAACTTATTTTTATATACCTCTTTTATTACTCACATGGAAAAACTAGAAATATAGACAAGCAAAAAAGAAAAAAATTATATATTGTTACCATCCAGAGATAAGAAATATAAATATTTTTATTTATGTCCTTTCAGACTAAAACTCAATACATTCATCATATTGTAAGTTGATTTTTTGCCAATTACTACAATATGAACATCTTTCCATATCAGCATATAGAAATGCCATCATTTTTTTCCTTTTTTTAAAATTGAAGTATAGTTGGTTTACACTATTAGTTTCAGGTGTACAACATAGTAATTCAACATTTTAATAGATTATAATCCATTTAAATTTATTATAAAATAATGGCTATATCCTTGTTGCTTATTTTACTAATAATGGTACTAATAATTACAATTGTTGCTTATATACTATTACTATGTACATGGTAGTTTGTATCTCGTAAGCACTGGTAACCACTAGTGTACCACTATATATCTGTGGGTCTGTTTCTGTTTTGTTATATTTGTTCATTTATTTTATTTTTTAGATTCCACATATGAGTGATAACATTCAGCATTTGTCTTTCTCTATACATACAAGTGTTTGTATTTCACTAAGCATTAATACCTTCTAGGTCTGTCCATGTTGTTGCAAATGGCAAAATCTCATTCTTTTTTTACTGCTAAATAGTATTCCATTGTGTGTATGTATGTACATGTGTGTGTGTTTATATATACATATATATATATATATATGTAGCATCTTCTTTACCCATTTATCCATTGATGGACACTTAGATTGCTTCCATATCTTGCCTATTGTAAATAATGCTGCTATGAACATTGGAGTCCATGTATCTTTTCAGATCCGTGCTTTCATTTTCTTTGGAAATATATCCAGGAGTGGAATTGCTGGATCATATGATATTTACATTTTCAGTTTTCTGAGAAACCATCATACCACTGTTTTATTTAACCAATTCTGCATCAGCAGATGTTTAGGTTGTTTATTATAAAACACTGTGATAAGCAATCTAGCCTCTATTCTGTACCCAGAATGAATTTTTAAAACATAAATTAGGTAAGTTATTCCCCTACTGATCATTTCATTTTTCTCTTGGGAAAAAGACTAACTCCTCCCTCAGCCTATAAAACCCTACCTAAAATAGGATGCTGGCTCCTGGCCAAGAACCTCTTCCCCTTCCTCCTTTCACTTATTTACTCTGGATTCACATTTCTCTGTGGTCAGACACATCAACAGTATGGTTTCTGCATCAGGGCCTTTGAACACACTTTTTAACCAGATATTCTGTAGCAAACTCCTCACCATCCAGGCCTCTGTGCCTTGTGGGGCCTTTGCTGACTACCCACCCAACCACCTCTTTTCAGTTATTTCACTTCGTACTGTCTGATAATACCATATTTCTTCATTTTTCTGAATATTTTCTGTCACTCTCCCTAGTTTACATTTAAGATGCTATATGTACTCTTAGTGGAATATCAGACTTCCCTGGTGGCTCAGATGATAAAGAATCCACCTGAAATGCAAGAGACCCAGATTTAATCCCTAGGTTGGAAAAATTCCCTGGAGAAGAAACTAGCAACCTACTCCAGTATTTTTGCCTGGGAAATCCCATAAACAGAGGAGCCTGAGCCTGGTGGGCTACAATCCATAGGGTTGTAAACAGTCAGACACGACTGAATGATTAAGCACACACACACACACACACACACACACACACACACACGCCCCTCAACAAGTGTTTGAATTAATCAGTTAATTCAGGACAGAAACTCAACAAATGCTGTCGTTCTTATTTTAATTGTCTCCTCCGAGGCAGCAACTGCAGAGAAAAACACATTGGTTTAGGAGTAAACCAGCCTTTTCTAACCCTGGGCAGATTAAACGTGTCAGGAGAACCTTGCCTCACTCCTCACCCTTCTGCCACTGCCACACCCTTCCAGAGAATACTCAGAAATTTCCCTCTGTGGTAACCACCATAGTGGTTACTGGATTATTCACATCATTATTTGTTTAAAACATTTCTCCTCCAGGAGACCAAAACTCTGTAATAAGACTACGTCGTACTCCCTGCTGAGTTCCCAGCTCCGGGAGTAATGCCTGGCATGAAATAAGTACACAGAGATTTCTTTTACTTGTTGAGTGAAAGAAAGATCAGTCTTCTTTTGACGGAAAGCACTGGGGTTTAAAAATAAATTATAAAGCATCAAAATGTTTATTTTCTTAAAGCTGCACCAGAACTCTTCTTAGGAAGGAAAACACCTTGGTAAGGAGGAGGAGGTGAACCCCTGCGGTCTGTGGGAAGGTGCGGAGGCAACAGAAATGACTTACAGGTTCTGAATGACACAGCAAGAGGAGTTTGTTTTGCCTCAGAGGGGCAGGAGGAGCCCAGGTGATGAGAAGGTGAAACCAGGGCACCAGGTGAGATGGAGAGCGTGAGACAGAGCAAAATTTCCCTTGGAATTCTCTGCCTCCATCTCTCTCAGATCTTCAGTAAGGTCCACTTACTATGCAAACCGGGGCTTCCCACGTGGTGCTAGTGGTAAAGCGCTATTCTGTACATTTGTGTAATCTTAGAATACTGCCTGATGCAGGCGACTCAGGAGATGCAGTTTCAATCCTTGGGTTGGGAAGTTCCCCTAGATGAGGAAATGGCAACCCACTCCAGTATTCTTGCTTGGGAAATCCCCTAGACAGAGGATCCTGGGCCTCGTGGCTATAGTCCATGGGGTTGCAGAGTCAAACATGAGTGAACACACATGAACACACCGTGCACATCACCTTGTGGGAGCTGTGTGTGGGTAAGAAAACCGGGAAAGAGCCTGAAAGTGACATCTGAGTCAATGCGTTGCTAAACAGAACCAAACACATGAGACACCAGAACAATCCATAAACTGAGGAAATAAAAGTTTGGAGCCAGAGGACTTTAAGACAGTTAACTGCCTAGGCATTTAAGGAAACCAGCCTCAAACCTTGGAATTGGAGAACTGATTTCATTCCACATAGAGCTCAAGGGACAGGGACACCCCTGGATTAAAACAACCAGGGACTCCTCTTTCTTGTCACCCCAGTTCTGGTTTAGGTTGCAGCTCATCCTTTCAGCAATGTGGAATTTGGGGTCTGAAAGATTGAGAAAAATGGGGAAAGAAAAAAAGGAATGAGAGACCCTTTTCTTTTATCATCAGATAAACTCAACCTCGCTAAAATGTTCCTTCCTCCTTGTTTTAGAAGACAGAACATAGCAATTTAGTGATTGAAAGTCTTTTGGGGAAAGGTACTCTATAAATAAAGCAGCATATCCTTTGCAGTTATCATTGTTACTCAAAGTAAATGCCACATGGTTTTCTTGATTTTACTTGATTACTCAAACAGATTTTTGCCACTTGGAAATTTCTTTGGAGTATGAATTGCATTACTGTTTTCAGCTCCCTACCTAGGGAATCTGTAAGGATAGTCCTATGAAAATCTTTGATGGTGACTCATGAGTGACCTGCCAGGAGAAAAATATCTGATATCAAGAGTACTATTCTGTACATTTGTGTAATCTTAAATCACTGCAGGAAGAAGGAAACAGTTGCCCAGTCAGACATAAATTGTTAGAATAAATATATAAGCTGAGTCTCTTCATTTTCACAGAGCTCGATAGGCTGAAGCATGCTTTATACAAGGTTATGTTACAAGTGTGGACACATAAGGGTTTCATGGCTGCCAATGGCTGCTGTTTTCATTGGAACAACCCTGATTCTTCCCAGAAAGAGAGTTTGCAAACTTTCTTGCCAAAATTCGGTCAACTCATAACTCAACACACACTAACACATTCACTCTATTTCCACTGGGCTCGGAATTTAGAACGTGCAGGGCCAACTGGACTGACCACTTACATCCAAAGTAGCTTTATTGATTATAACTAAGGTGTTGTTTCAAATTTTCTTTTTTTTTCTTTTTGATGTGGACCATTTTAAAGTCTTTATTGAATCTGTTATAATATTGCTTCTTCTTTTTTTTTTTTAATGTTTTGGTTTTTTGATCCCAAGGCAAGTGGCATCTTAGCTCCCTCGTCTGGGATCAAACCCACATCCCCTGCATTGTAAGCAAAGTCTTAACCATTGGACCACCAGGGAAGTCCCAACTAAGGTGTTTTAAGACAGGAAATTTGTGGTAATATGTTATGGCAGTAGGAAACTAATACAATGGGTAATTCTGGTTATCTTTCCTGGGGGAATTCAAAAGAAAGGGGGTTTGATATTTCCCAAATTTTATATATAGACATATCTCATTTTATTGTGCTTCAGTTTATTATGCTTTGCAGATATGGCGTTTTTTTATATATTGAAGGTTTGTGGCAACCCTGCATTGTCCAACAATAGTTTGCAATTTTTTGGCAAGAAAGTATTTTTAAATTAAAGTATGTCCACTATTTTTTTAGAGGAAATTCTAATTAACATTCAGTTCAGTTCAGTCGCTCAGTCGTGTCCGACTCTTTGCGACCCCATGAACCGCAACACACCAGGCCTCCCTGTCCATCACCAACTACCGGAGTTCACTCAGACTCATATCCATCGAGTCAGTGATGCCATCCAGCCATCTCATCCTCTGTCGTCCGCTTCTCCTCCTGCCCCCAATCCCTCTCANTGGTTTGCCTTGGAAACGAACAGAGATCATTCTGTCGTTGTTGAGATTGCATCCAAGTACTGCATTTCAACTCTTTTGTTGATCATGATGGTTACTCCATTTCTTCTGAGAGATTCCTGCCCGCAGTAGTAGATATGGTGGTCATCTAAGTTAAATTCACCCATTCCAGTCCATTTTCGTTCACTAATTCCTAGAATGTTGATGTTCACTCTTGCCATCTCCTGTTTGACCACTTCCAATCTGCCTTGATTCATAGATCTGACATTCCAGGTTCCTATGCAATATTGCTCTTTACAGTATCGGACCTTGCTTCTGTCACCAGTCACATCCACAGTGGGGTATTGTTTTTGCTTTGGCTCCATCCCTTCATTCTTTCTGGAATTATTTCTCCACTGATCTCCAACGGCATATTGGGCACCTACTGACATGGGGAGTTCCTCTTTCAGTATCCTATCATTTTGCCTTTTCATACTGTTCATGGGGTTCTCAAGGCAAGAATACTGAAGTGGTTTGCCATTCCCTTCTCTCGTGGAGAGATCTGTCAGATCTCTCCACCATGACCCGTCCATCATGGGTGGCCCCGCACGTCATGGCTTAGTTTCATTGAGTTAGACAAGGCTATTCCCTTCTCTCGTGGACCACATTCTGTCAGACCTCTCCACCATGACCCGTCCATCATGGGTGGCCCCGCACGTCATGGCTTAGTTTCACTGAGTTAGACAAGGCTGTGGACCGTGTGATCAGATTGGCTAGTTTTCTGTTATCATCGTTTCGGTGCATCTGTCCTGTGATGCCCTCTCGCAATACTGTCTTACTTGGGTTTCTCTTACCTTGAACGAGGCCTATCTCCTCATGGCGGCCCCTCCTGACCTTGAACGTGGAGTAGCTCCTCTTGGCCCTCCTGCCCCTGCGCAGCCACCGCTTCTTGGACGTGGGGTAGCTCCTCCCGGCCGCGCCCCTAACCTCGGGCATCGGGTAGCTCCTCTAGGCCGGTCCTGTGCCGTCGCAGAGTGGCACCCTCGGTCGCCGCCCCGACCTTGGTTAGGGGCAGCTCCTCTCAGCCACGCTTCTGCGCAGTCCGTTGCAGCATAATTATCTTGAATAACCAAGCAGAGACCACTCCCACCCCTACCAGATGAACTTACTTTTCTCTTATAAAACATGTTGGATAAGAGGGGATTGGGGATGACAGATTCTGGGAGACTGTTTTAGAGCCTGTTGGTTCTAATATTCAGACAAGTAAAAGCAATGGAAGTACAAACCAGATGACTTAGCAGCAGCATGCAGTTACTAAAGAGATTCTCTTTGTGACCCCATGGACTATAGCCCACCAGGCTCCTCTGTCTATGGGGTTTTCCAGGCAAGAATACCGGACTGGGTTGTCATTTCCTTCTCCAGTAGATCTTCCTGACCCAGGGATCGAACCCACATCTCCTGTGTCTCCTGAATTGGCAGGCAGATTCTTTACCACTGTGCCACCTGGGAAATTAGAGATTCAAAGCCAATTAAAAGCAGCACTGATATAAATGAAAACTATTAACATGTCAATTTCACACAAACATTTTCCATCATTTGAAGAGCAAGGGGGTCTGATCATTCCTAGAATAAATAATTTGTAGATGCCTTTCAGGAATGGCATCTCCCCAAATTATTTTGTTCATTTGCCACTAAGTGAGGCAAGACTCTAGAAACAAGTACATATTTACAAAATAAAAGTTCTAACATAAGCAACACAAAGAGATAGCTCTTTTGTCAAAATCTGTTTATTTCTAAAGTTCAGGGTTAAATTCTATGCTTTGAAATTTTTATCTTCCTCTTTCTCTCTTTGTGTGTAAAAGTAAATATTTTTTCATTTATTTTACCATATCATGTATTTTGCAAAACTACATAAATGTTTAAATTAGAAATAAAAAAAAGAATGTATTTCCCCAAAAATAAAGCTTCCTCATACCAGATTTTTTTTTTCCCCTAAAACAAGTGTTTCCAGAAACAGAGACTTCTTTTTGTGGAATGTGTTTTTCCACTTGCGAGAAGGAATGAATTAAAAGAGCCATAACTGTCTGTTGCTGGCTAGAGGAGAAAGTAGGAAAAAACAGTCATGCTTTTTTTCCCCCTCTACACTCTCTCAATGACCTCCTCTTCTCCATCAGGAAAGCACGATTATCCTAGCATCCAGGCCCCCTGATCTCTGTGGTCAGAAGGAGGAAGCTGATGAAGACCTGGTACTGAATTCTCTGAAACAACACATACTTAATCTTCAACTATAAAAGCAGAAAGGAAAGGCAATCATGTACAAATACCACCATCTTTCTTCCCTAGTCTTTCTGTCTGAAATATATAACCAGTTATATACATGTTAGCCCTGGGCACATTTTAGAATATGGAGGAATTTTTAAAGGAAAGGAAAATGAGAGTCCATTTTATGAACTCTAGATTCTACTCACTCTTGCCAATGGCCAATTTTGTCATTTAGCAATTATGTTACAATTTCAAAAATGAATGGTTTCCAAAAGTGTTGGTGGACTAGGATCCTTCTAGCTTTCATTTTAGAAGGAAAAATAAAAATGGAAAAAAGTAAGGGGAAGGAGTGGAGCAGGAGTAGGAAAGTTTGCAGCCATATTCTTCAGGCTTATGTGTATTAACATAACTAGATTCCAAGTCACGGTTAACTAACCAAGTCCTAATTATATTTCATGGAGAAAATTTTACCCCCTAAAACAGTAGTGCTCAAACTATCGGAATCACTACAGGATCTTGTTAACACACAGCTGGGCCCTTCTCTCAGATTCAGAACTTCCTTGCTGGCTCAACGGTAAAGAGCCTGTCTGCCAATGAAGAAAACACAAGTTCCATCCCTGGGCCGGAAAGAACCCTGGAGACGGAAATGGCAACCCACTCCAGCATTCTTGCCTGGGAAATCCCATAGACAGAGGAGCCTGGTGGGCTACAGTCCATGGGGTCACAAAGGAGTCGGACACTACTTAGTGACTAAAACAACAACAAACCTGGGAGTCTTGGATTCAGCAGGTTTGGAGTAGGGCTGGAGCATCTGCCTTTCTAACAGGTTCCCAGGTGATAATCTTGCTGTTGGTCCAGGGGCCCCACTTTGAGAGCTGCTGTCCTTTAGCAGCAGCTATTTGCAATCCTGCCTTGCATCAGAAGATCCTTCTTAGAGGGTTTATAAAATCCTGATTCCTAGGCCCCACCCTAGATCCACAGAAATAGAATCTCAGGGGTAACTCTTGTCAAAGACAAATCTATATACCAGTTAAAGCAGTAAGGATAGAGTGTATTCAGTAATAACAACTGTAACAGGGAAGAGAGTCCTGAGCGTGAATAGAAATCAACTTTGTTGAAACTAAAGGCAAGAGACTTCGTGTTTGTTTTTTTTTTTTTTTTTGGGTATGTATTTATTTTGTACTGGGGTGTAGCCGATTAACAATGTTGTGGTAGCTTTAGGGGAACAGTGAATGGACTCAGCCATTCATATACATGTATTCATGCTCCCCCAAACTCTCATCCAGGCTGACAACTGAGCAGACTCACATGCTATACAATAGGTCTTTGTTGGTTATCCATTTTAGACATAGCAGTGTGTAGGTGACATTCCCAGCTATCCCTTCCCCCTGTCAATCATAAACTCATTTTCTAAGTCTGTGAATCTTTTTCTGTTTTGTAAGTTCATTTGTATCATTTCTTTTTAGATTTCACACATAAGGGGTGCCCTGTGATATCTCTCCTTCTCTGACTGACCTCTTCACTTAGTATCACACCCTCTAAGTCCATCCATGTTGCTACAAATGGCAATAACATTCTTTCTTTCTTTTTAATGGCTGAGTGATATTCCATTTCATATATGTCCCACATCTTTATCAGTGTTCATTGCAGCACTGTTTACAATAGGCAAGACATGGAAACAACCTAAGAGACTTCTCAAAGATAGGGTATCACAGGGAAAGGAATCAAGTGGCGTTAAGGGTCCACGTGACTAGGCCATTTGGGTTTGTTAATTGGTGCTTACCCGGGGAGAAGCAAACTTCTAGCTTTACAACAGGAGGTTGGGACATCCCTGGTGGCCTAGTGGTTAAGACTTCACCTTCCAATGCCAGGGGTGCTGGTTCAATCCCTGGTTGGGGAGCTCAGATCCCATATGCCTGATGGCCAAAAAAACCCACAAAATATATAGAGTGAAAACCCAGCAATATTGTAACAAATCCAGTTGTTGTTGTTTAGTGGCTAAATCAAGTCTGACTCTGTGTGACCCCATGGACTGTAGCCCACCAGGCTTCTCTGTCCATGGAATTTTCCAGGCAAGAATACTGGAGTGGGTTGCCATTTCCTGCTGTAGGGGATCTTCCCAACCCAGAGATCAAACCCAAATCTTCTGTGTCTCTTGCATTGGCGGGCAGGTTCTTTACCACTGCGACCCCAGGGAAGCCCAACACATTCAATAGAGACTTGAAAAATGGTCCACATTAAAAAAAAAAAAAAAGTCTTAAAAAAAAACAGGAGGCAGTAGTGCAAGTTGATGCCCTGAACCCACCAAAGTTCAGCCTTTACTCTCCCTAAAGGACTGGGAGCCAGATTGAAAGGTAGCTCCTTAAAAGTTTACATTTCAAAGAAAGATTCTTGAGATTCCTTTTTTTCCTCTCCTCATCCCCCCACTCACAACTTTTTTTTTTTCTCCTTGAGATTCTTGAGAAAATAGTTCTGAGTGGTAGAGATTAATGGTTCAAAGTGGGAGTAAGAGGATTTATAATTGCAAGCTTCCTAAAGTCGGGCTTCCCTGGTGACTCAGATGATAAAGAATCTGCTGCCTACAATTCAGGAGACTTGGGTTCAATTCTTGGGTCAAGAAGATCTCATGGAAAATGGGATGGCAACCAACCCACTCTAATATTCTTGCCTGGAGAATTCCATGGATAGAGGAGCCTAGCAGGCTGCAGTCCATGGGGTCACAAAGAGTCAGACACAATTGAGCAACTAACATTTTTCCTAAAGTAACTCTCTAAGAAGGGGTTTAGGGAGTCTATCTGCCTATCACCAGTTTGAGTTGGAACAAACAGTAAACTGTCCTCGCAGCCCTGAGCTTGCTCAGGAAGGAACTTAAGGGGACACAGCCTTGAGTTTTTAGAAACTAGTGTAGTGTTTCTTCAGTTCTCTAGAATATGAGGTTGATGGGATGGGAGAGAGCAAATCATTTATGCTGAGAGTCTGGTTAAGAACAGGCATCAGAAGAGCCTGACTGGACTTTGGTCAAGTAAAGAATCTTTGTTACATCTGTACACTGAAACTGTGAAGACTGTCCATAGATGATTTTAATGACCAGGGTTGAAAGGCAATTCGTACAGTAAGGAGATTTACAATTCTAGATGAGAGGTAAGGTTTGCTTAAAAGTATTTCTTTTATAAGTTGTTCCTAATACTTACACAACTTCAGGGGTAATTGGCAAACAGGAAAGATTTCTGCACTTCTCTATGATGTGGACACATAGCTTTTCAGAGCAGCTACAGTCACCTTATATTTTATAAAGTAACATTTCAAGAAGTTCCAAGTCAAGGAAGATAAGGGACTGAGAAGTAATTGCCAAAAGTACCCTGAACCTTTTTCCCAATATTTAAAAATATGTACTTAAGGACATGTGATTGCTAACTGTGGAAGACCTAGGCCACGCCCCTGTGTCTCCCAAGTCCAGAGCCACTGCCACACATTCCCAGGGAAAATCAAACCAAGTTACACCCTCTAGCTGCAGCATTTTTGATCAGGGAAAATTATGTTTAAATAAAGAGTAAGCACGGGGCTTCCCAGGTGGTGCTAGTGGTAAAGGACTCACCTTCTAGCGCAGGAGACCTAAGAGACACAAGTTCAATCCCTGGGTCAGGAAGATCCCCTAGAGAAGGGAATGGCAACCCACTCCAGTATTCTTGCCTGGAGAATCCCATGGACAGAGGAGCCTGGCAGGCTACAGTGCATAGGGTCACAAAGAGTCAGACATAACTGAAACAACTTAGCACACACGTGTGCAAAGAACAAGCACAGTCTTGATTGGGATAAGAATTCCAAAGGACATAGAGGGCAATTTCTCTGATGATCATGGGAGTGGAATTCTTTGTGGGATCTGCTGAGGACTGAATTGGGTCCTCCTGAAATTCATGTGTTGAAACCCTAACCTCCAATGTGACTATCTGGAGATACAGCTTTAAGAGGTAATTAAGGTTGAATGTTAAGGTTAAAAGCAGAGACGTTAATTTGCTGACAAAGGTCCATATAGTCAAAGCTATGGTTTTTCCAATAGTTGTGAAAAGATATGAGAGCTGGATCATGAAGAAAGCTGAGTACCAAGGAATTGATTCTTTTGAACTCTGGTGTTGGAGAAGGCTGTTGAGAATCCCTTGAACAGTAAGGAGATCAAATCAGTCAATCCTAAGGAAAATCAGTCCTGAATATTAATTGGAACGGCTGATGCTGAAATTGAAGTGCCAATACTTTGGTCACCTAATGCAAAGGAGCTGATTCATTGGAAAAGACCCTGATGCTGGGAAAGATTGAAGGCAGGAGGAGAAGAGGTCAACAGAAGATGAGATGGTTGGATCGCATCAGCAACTCCATGGACATGAGTTTGAGAAAGCTCTGGGAGTTGATGATGGACAGCAAAGCCCGGCATGCTGCAGTCCATGGGGTCACAAAGAGTCTAATGCAACTGAGTGACTGAACTGAAGGGTGAGTGAGGTCATTAGGGTATAATCCTAATCCAACAGAATTAGTGGTTTTATAAGGAGAGAGAGAGAGAGAAAAGAAAACATGGAAGGAAGAAAGAAAGGAGAGAAGGGAAGATGTCTCCATGCCCACACACTGAGGAAAGGCTATGCGAAGAGAAGACACAGCAAAAAGGTGGCCACCTGTGAGCCAGGAAGAGGGTCATCAGTTCAGCTGAGTCACTCAGTAGTGTCTGACACTTTGCAACCCCATGAATCGCAGCACGCCAGGCCTCCCTGTCCATCACCAACTTCCAGAGTTCACCTAGACTCATGCGCATCGAGTTGGTGATGTCATCCAGCTATCTCATCCTCTGTTGTCCACTTCTCCTCCTGCCCCCAATCCCTCTCAGCATCAAGGTCTTTCCCAGTGAGTCAGTTCTTCACATGAGGTGGCCAAAGTGTTGGAGTTTCAGCCTCAGCATCAGTCCTTCCAATGAACACTGAGGACTGATCTCCTTTAGGATGGATGGGCTGGTTGGATCTCCTTGCAGTCCAAGGAAATCTCAAGAGTCTTCTCCAATACCACAGTTCAAAAGCATCAATTCTTTGGCGCTCAGCTTTCTTCACAGACCAACTCTCACATCCATACATGACCACTGGAAAAACCATAGCCTTGATTAGATGGTCCTTTGTTGGCAAAGTAATATCTCTGCTTTTTAATATGCTAACTAGGTTGGTCATAATTTTCCTTTTAAGGAGTAAGCATCTTTTAATTTCATGGCTGCAATCACCATCTGTAGTGATTTTGGAGCCCCCAGAAATAAAGTCTGACACTGTTTCCCCATCTATTTGCCATGAAGTGATGGGACCAGATGCCATGATCTTATTTTTCTGAATGTTGAGTTTTCAGCCAACTTTTTCACTTTCCTCCTTCACTTTCATCAAGAGGCTTTTTAGTTCCTCTTCACTTTCTGCCATAAGGGTGGTGTCATCTGCATATCTGAGGTTATTGATATTTCTCCTGGTAATCTTCATTCCAGCTTGTGCTTCTTCCAGCCCAGCGTTTCTCATGATATACTCTGTATATAAGTTAAATAAGCAGGGTGACAATATACAGCCTTGACGTACTCCTTTTCCTATTTGGAACCAGTCTGTTGTTCCATGTCCAGTTCTAACTGTTGCTTCTTGACCTGCATACAGATTTCTCAAGAGGCAGGTCAGGTGGTCTGGTATTCCCATCTCTTGAAGAATTTTCCACAGCTTCTTGTGATCCACACAGTCGAAGACTTTGGCATAGTTAATAAAGCAGAAATAGATGTTTTTCTGGAACTCTCTTGCTTTTTCCATGATCCAGCGAATGTTGGCAATTTGATCTCTGGTTCCTCTGCCTTTTCTAAAACCAGCTTGAACATCTGGAAGTTCACGGTTCATGTATTGCTGAAGCCTACTTGGAAAATTTTGAGCATTACTTTACTAGCATGTGAGATGAGTACAATTGTGCGGTAGTTTGAGCATTCTTTGGCATCGCCCTTCTTTGGGATTGGAATGAAAACTGACCTTTTCCAGTCCTGTGTCCACTGCTGAGTTTTCCAAATTTTCTGGCATATTGAGTGCAGCACTTTCACAGCATCATCTTTCAGGATTTGAAATAGCTCAACTGGAATTCCATCACCTCCTCTAGCTTTGTTCATAGTGATGCTTTCTAAGGCCCACTTGACCTCACATTCCAGGATGTCTGGCTCTAGGTGAGTGATCACACCATTGTGATTATCTGGATTGTGAAGATCTTTTTTGTACAGTTCTCCTATGTATTCTTGCCACCTCTTCTTAATATCTTCTGCTTCTGTTAGGTCCATACCATTTCTGTCCTTTATCAAGCCCATCTTTGCATGAAATGAGCATCATCACCAGAAACCAAATCATCCAGCACCTTGATCTTGGATTTCCGTTTTCCAAAACTGTGAGAAATGGGTTTCTATGGTTTAAGCCACATGGTCTATGGTATTTTGTTACAGCGGCCTGAGCTAAGACAGGATCATTTGTTTGTTCATTCATTTATTCAACAACTGTCTTTCTTTCAGCCACTCTGGAAATAAAGTTCTAGCCTTTGAGGAGCTTATATTCTAAAGAGGGGCAAAAAAAACCCAACAAAAATCGAAGCAATATGTAGTGTGAGAAATGGTAATTGCCATGGAGAAAATAAAGGAGAGTGAGAGGGACAGAGGAGTGGGGAGTGGCTGTTTCATGAGTGTGGTCAAATAAAGCTCCAACAGAGACCAGAAGTGAGTCTTGGATTCTCTGAAGGAAGAGGATCCTAAGCAGAGGAACAAGTGCAAAGATCTGGAAGCTGACAAGTTCAGGGAGCAGCAAGGAGGCCAGGTGGCAGGAGCTAAGCCAGCCAAGAAGAGAGGTTGAGTGCTGGTTCGGGGGAGGTGAGTTATGGGGGAGGTGAGTTATGCACGAAACCCAGTAGGTCTGCCTTAGGACTCTGCTTCTTACTCTGAGTAAAACGGGGTACCATTGAAGGCTGTGACTACAGGAGTGATGAGATTTGACTTCTATGTTAGGAGAATCTTTCTTACTGCTGGGGAAATGGTGGTGGATGAGGAAAAGGCCATACGCAGGGAGACTGGATGGAAAGTAGGGAGATGGGCTTACTCTTAAACTAAGAGTAAGAGATTTTATTTATTTTGGTTTGCCTTTTGAAACAGCTAATGGATGCCTGTCTTTAGGAGTCTTCAAAGGTGATTTTGTTTGAATCTTGGGTTATTCAAATGAAGGAGACTATATATTTACATCCAGGGTTTCCCAGGTGGTGCTAGTGGTAAAGAATCCACCTGACAATGTAGGAGACATGGGTTCAATCCTTGGGTTAGGAAGATTCCCTAGAGTAAGAAATGGCAACCCACTCCAGTATTCTTGCCTGTAAAATTCTATGAGCAGAAGAGCTTGGTGGGCTCCAGTCCAGGGGCCTCAGAGAATCAGGCATGCCTGAGTGATCAAGCACATGCATGCTAGCACGTGTACACACACACACACTTACACCCAGGAGCTTGGATTTTCTTCTTTGACCTTTGGTTCTGGGTCTTTCTAGGATTCCTTTTGGTTCTTCAGCAAAATTCACAAAGTTTGCTCACTGATCTTTCTCTATTCTGATATATTATCAACTTGCCTAATAATGTAGGGCTGTTGGCATCATCTTCCTCCAACTCCAGCTTTTCTTTGGCTGTATTTTCTCACGCTTGAAGGTGCACATAAATCCCCTAGGAAGGTCTTTAATTAAAATGCTGGTTCTGATTTGATAGATCTGGGGTAGGTCACAAGGAGTCTGCATTTCTAGCCAGCTCCCAGTGCTATCCTATCCTCAGCCAATATTTTGAAGAGCAAAATACGATTCAAAGGATTTTACACACTTTAGATATTCTTTTCGTGAAGAAAAAAAATCAAGCAAATGTATACAATTGAGGTAGTAGATAGAGAGGCCCCAGGCTGAGCAGCTGTAGCTGGTCTCCTGCCGATGCTTCAAGATGGTGTACCAGGAGGAGCATTGGCCCCACCCGAGTGCATTCTTGTGAATTTCCCCACCCAACACATGCACAGAGAAGGCCCTTAGTCTAGGGGAAGGACAAAAGGAGGGAGAGGCCAGCAGGAATCCATCTTAGCTGAGAGATATGTCCTCACACCAGGATCAAATGTGGAGACAACTGGCCAGAGATAACCCAGAAACCTGCCCCCACGTAGGCAATCTAAGCCACCCCATTGGATGCAATTCACTCTGAGCTCACCTGTGTGTTCTTTCATACATATTTTGCTTTTTCCAAATGTACTTTGCTGCTGATAAAAACTTTTATCTTTTTCATAATCTTGGTCTCTTTGCTGAATTCCTTCTTCAAAGAAGCTAAGAACCAAGGTCCTTATTCCAGCTTTTCAGTACTGGAATCACTATGAGAAATCTATTCTTCAATATTTTTCTATTGAGTGAGAATTTTTGACCCCAATAAAGAAATCAAATTATTGTTTCTTTTTTTTCTAGGCAGTTTTTATAAAATGCACAGGTATTCTTTGCAAAGAAGAGGGAATAACATTTATTTTTGTAATAAGCCATGCATTTACAGGGTTCAAAATATAAAATACATAAAATGGTCATCAGTGGTATATTCCAACTCTCACTCCTGAACACTTAATTCTCCACTTCTATATTCTTCCAGAAACAGTCTAAGCAAATACTATAAATACACATGCATGTGTGTGTATACAAACGTTTCCCCCGTTTTTGCACAATTCATAGTGTATTAAGTCTACTATTCTGGTTTGCTTTTTTTACTTCTAATATGTATTAGGTGTAATTTCATATCAGTACATTAAAAGCATTCTCATCCCTTATTATGGTTTTGGAATATGCCATTAGATGCATGTGCCATAGTTTATTTAACTTGTCTCAAAAGGTAGCTTTAAATTAATATAATTGTAACTGACAACTCTAAAAACTGCAAATGAAAACAACTATAATTCAGTTTTCCAACCACAGAGGAAACATATTTATACACAAAATAAAGACTAAATTGTTCCTATAATAAATGCAAATTTGTCTTAAGTATTTAAAAAACTTAAGAGATTTTACTTAGCTGCACATCAGTGGTGATATTTTGAAAAGAAAACAATCTTGACATCTTCTAGTATGTAAGGAATTCCTTTGGGACTATGAATAGTGTGTTAGGAAATTGCAGAAACTCTTTCAGTTTGAAAACAGTGGTAAATCACCAAAATGAGCTTTGGAAGTAAGTGTTCCTGTAGTTGTTTAGTCGTTAAGTCGTGTCCGACTCTTTTGCCACCTCATGGACCATAGCCTGCCAGGCTCCTCTGTCCATGGAATTCTCCAGGCAAGCATACTGGAGTGGGTTGCCATTTCCTTCTCTAAGAACACTGGAGTCAGTTGCCATTTCTTTCTCCGGGATATCTTCCCAACCCAAGTATCAAACCTGCATTTCCTGCTTGGTAGGCAGATTCTTTACCACTGAGCCACCTGATGTTTCACAAAATATAATTGATTGCAGTGGAATGATTAATGTACTTCAAGAGTCTTCCTTACTTACAGGTGAGTGGGATCTTGTGTAATGATCCAAAAAATTCCATTCATGGCCTCTCTGGATGATTGAGCCTCTTTTATTAACCAGACACATGCCCTCACCAATCCTACTTACATTTTTTTTTTAACTGCTTGATACAGCAAATCTGTTTCTTTCAATTACCTAAAATATCTTTAGAATGTCATTTATCTCTATCTTCTGTCCAGTGGGTCCTGATTTAGTAGTTTCATTGAGATAAAATTGATATTTGGTGTTAAAAATAGAGGGCTTCCCCAAGGGCTCAGCAGGTAAAGAATCCCCCTGCAATACAGGAGACACAGCAGACTCAGATTCAATCCCTGGGCTGGGAAGATCCCCTGGAGATGGAAATGGCAACCTACTCCAGTATTTTTGCCTGGGAAATTCCATGGACAGAGGAGCCTGGTGGGTTACAAGCCAATAGGCTGCAAAGAGTTGGACACGGCTGAGCAACTAAGAGGGCTTCTTAAATTATCATATGGTAAAACTGACTTTTTCCAGTGAACACACGTATGTACAGATTCATGTAATCACCACCATAATCAGAATACAGAACATTTTAAGCACTGACACCCTCTCTCCCTGTGAAGGAAACAAAATAAAATTAAAAACCTCCTTTGTGCTGTCCATACGTCCATAAATACATATTTTCACCCCAGTAGTTTTGTACTACTGTTCATCCATTTACTCAGTGAAAAAGATATGAGTTGTTTCCAATTTTAGTGAGTATGAATAGAATTTCTATAAATGTGTGTGTTAGATATATGAGTGAAAGTCACTCAGTTGTGTCTGACTCTGCGACCCAATGGACTATAGCTCATCAAGCTCCTCTGACCATGGAATTCTCTGGCAAGAATACTGGAATGGGTAGCCATTCTTTTCTCCAGGAGATCTTTCCATCTCAGGGATCAAACCCAGGTCTCTCATATTACAGGCAGATTCTTTACCGTCCGAACCATCAGGGAAGCAAAAACGTACGTGAACATGCTTTTTTTGTGACTATAATGGTTAATCTCCCTTGGATAAATAGAGAGGGATTGCTGGGTCACAGGGTAAGTGTTTAACTTTATAAGAAACTACCAAACTGTTTCTCCAGAGTTGCTGTGTACATTTTGCATTTCTGACAGCAATGTGGGTTCAAATTCTTCCACATGCTCTCTGGCACCTGATATTGTCCATTTTTTTAGTCATTTTAATAGCTGTGTAGTAGTATCTCATTAGGAGAAGGCAATGGCAACCAACTCCAGTACTCTTGCCTAGAAAATCCCATGGACAGAGGAGCCTGGTGGGCTGCAGTCCATGGGGTCACTAAGAGTCAGACACGACTGAACAACTTCACTTTCACTTTTCACTTTCATGCATTGGAGAAGGAAACGGCAACCCACTCCAGTGTTCTTGCCTGGAGAATCTCAGGGATGAGGGAGCCTGGTGGGCTGCCATCTATGGGGTCACACAGAATTGGACACAACTGAAGCGACTTAGCAGAAGCAGCAGCAGTATCTCATTGTGGTTTTAATTCCCATTAATGGTTAATTTGTGACCCTTTGGACTGCAGCCTGCCAGGCTCCTCTGTTAATCGGGTTTTTAAGGCAAGAATACTGGAGTGGGTGCCATTTCCTTCTCCAGGGGATCTTCCCGACCCAGGGATTGAACATGAATTTCCTCTGTCTCCTGCATTGGAGGTGTATTCTTTATCCGCTGAGTCATCAGGGAAACCCTTTTAATGCTTATTTGCATTGTATATCCTCTTTAGTGAAATGTCCAAGCTTTTTATCTATTTTTGAAAATTGGGTTGTTGTTTTTCTAGTAAGTTTCAGGAATTTTAAAAATATATATTCTGAATACAAGTTACTTGTCAGATACATGATATTCAAGCATTTCCTTCCATTTTGTAACTTGTCTTTTAGCAATGTCTTTCACAGAGCAAACGTTTTAAATTTTGTCAGGTCTAATTTGTTAATTTTTTTCTTTTATAGATCATGCTTTTGATGTCATGAAGAAGAAACTTTTGCCTAACCCTAACTCATGAAGATTTTATCCTGTGTTTACTTCTGAAAGTTTAATAGCTTTATATTTTGCATTTAGGTCTATGACCTATTTTGGGTTCATTTTTGTACAAAGTATGACCTTTAGGTTGAGACTGTTTATTTCTCCCACATATGGGTGTCTTAATTTTTTCAACACTATTGATTGAAAAGACTATCCTTTCTTCACTGAATTGTCTTTGAACCTTAATCAAAAATCAACTGGCTATATTTCTATGAGTCTATATCTGGACTTTCTATTCTGTTCTGTGACCTGGATGTCTATCCTCTAGCCAATGCTGTATGTCTTGATTATCACAACTTTATATTAAGACTTCATACTGGGTATTATGATTCATCCATTTCTATTCTTTAGAAAATTCTTATTACTCTTCTAGTTACATTGCCTTTCCATATAAATCCTAGAATCAGTTTCTCTATAACTACAGATTTGGAATTATACTGTACCTATAGATGACATCTTTACTATGTCTTTCCATCCATGAATATGATGTCTCCCCATTTCTTTAGGTCTTCTCTGAGCTCTTTCATGAGCACTTCAAAATTTCATCATAAGATCTTGTATATTTTGTTAGATTTACAATTAAACCTTTTATTTTTGCCTTTTTTTTAAATGGTATTTTTTAAATGTTGGTTTCCAATGCATATGAATAATATATGAATATAAAATAGATTTTTGTACATTGATTTTGTATCCGACCTTATTAAACTCAGTGATAAGTTCTAGATATATTTTGGTAGATTCCTTGAGATTTTCTGCATAGACAATTATGCCGACTGTCAATGAGGAAAGCCTGTTTCCTCTGTTCTGTGTGCCGTCTGTTTCATTTTACAGTGCTGGCTGGGACCTTCAGTGTGACGCCAAATAGGAGTAGTGAGAATGTACACCCTTGCCTTGTTTCCAATATTAGCATTCAGGTTTTCAGTGTTGAATTTTTTCACATTTGAGTATGATGTTGACTATAGCTTAAAAAAATTTTTTTTCAAGGATATACATTTTTTCATTTTCTTCATTATTCAATATTTATTGAGCAGTGACCTTTTTTTTTTTTAATTGGAGGGTAATAGTTGGTTTTTTTTCAAAGATGTCCCTAATCGAGTTGAGGATGCCTGCTCAGAGTTTTTACAATGAATGAGCACTGAATGTTACCACTTGCTTTCCCCCGACCTGTTGATAAGATCATGTAGTTTTTATCTTTTCATCTGTCAGTGTGGTCAATTACATTGCTTGGTTTTCTAATATTGAATCTATCTGCATCCTCAAGATGAACCCCTCCTATTGGTTGTGGTGAACTTTCATATACTGCTGAATCTGATTTGGTAATATTTTGTTGAGGATTTTTACATCTATATTCATAGGGGTTATGATATGTAATTGTCTTTTTGTATTATTTTTATCTAGCTTAGGTTTCAAGTTTATGCTGGCCTTACGATTTGAGAAGTGTTCCCCCCTTCTATTTTTTGAAGGAGATAGAGTTGATGTTATTTCTTCTTTAAATGTTTGATAGTTTCACTAGTAAATTCTATCTGGGCCTAGAAATTTCTTTTTTCAGAAGGCTTCAGATTACAGTTTCTTTAAAAGACAGGCTTTAAATAAAAATCTCCATGTAAAAATTTTCCTAAAAAACCTGACCTCAAGAAAATTATTTCTCACTTAGTAATTAATGGGTACTTGTTGTTGGCAGTTGTTTCAAAGGAAATAAAAGATATGGGTCTGCTTCCCAGGTGGCACAGTGGTAAAGAATCCACCTGCCAATGTAGGAGACATGGGTTCGATCCCTGGGTAAGGAAGATCCTCTGGAGAAGGAAATGGCAACCCACTCCAGTATTCTTGCCTGGAAAATCCCATGGACAGAGAAGTCTGGTGGGCTACAGTCCATGGGGTCACAAAGAGTTAGACACGACTAAGCAACTGAGTAATTAATGTGTACTAGTTATTGAGAGTACTTTCAAAGGAAAGAAAGATATGGGCCTGCCTTAATATAATTATGGCACAGCATTGGTCAAAAAGCACTTTCAAATGGATTATTCAAAATGTGACTAAGAAGAAAGACAGGATAGAACAATGGATAAGAGCATGCATGAACTTTGGCAAGGGATAAGTTTATATTTGGTACAATTAACTTCTCTAACCATTTTTTCCTCATTTGTAAAAGAATAATAATAACATGTACATGGCTGAGTTGTAAGAATTAAATGAGTTAATGCTTGTCAAGGGCTTCATACAAGTAAACACCTAATAAGTAGTAGTTAACATTAGTGTGACTTTACAGGAAAATTATAACAATGTATACAGAAAAGAACAGTACCATGTATTGAAAGTAAGTGCTTTCCATCCCTCTACAGAGAATTATATAACTTTAAATTTTTAATGAAATCTAAGTGCTTATATTTTCAGTTTTATTATTCTGTAAATATTTAGCACTAAATGATTTAAAATTTATGGAAAATTATATTACTTCCAATTTCCAGCTCTAGATTTGTAAATTTTTTTAACCACAACATTTAATTTTTTTGAAACCACTTTATCAAATACCACCTCTTGGTATTTGATATAGATACAAATTTAATTGCAAATTTGTCTGCTCTTCTTATATTTTCTAGATGAATTTCTTCAACCTACCATGCTCTTCTTTTATCTGTGCTGTTCAGTGTATTTTGACACTTTTTCTGCAGAATAGTGAGCAGGACCTCTGAGTTTAAAGACACATTTTATTCATTTACTTCCTTAATAAACAAGATGAAAACAAGCAGACTGATAAATAAGGACTATCAAGTTTCAGACTAAACTCTTTAAATGAAAAGCAAGAAAACAGACGAATGACTTTGGAGATGGCCTCTCTCATTCATGTCATTATCGTGGTCTCAGCAAAATTGATTATTTTTCTGGATTTAATCCATGTTTCCCATCTTTTATTAAGTTGCTTTCTTTGTGTGTGTTAGGTGCTCAGTCATGTCTGACTCTTTGCAACTCCATGGACTGGAGCCTGCCAGGCTCCTCTGTCCACGGAATTCTCCAGGCAAGAATACTGGAGTGGGTTGCCATTTCCTTCTCTATTGCCTTCTTTATCTTTTCTTAAATGCATGGTCTCAAAAACTTGCAGTCTGATTAAGCACCACCATGGTTATATAATTAGGTATAAAGTAGGAGGTAGACAAAGATGTGTGTGCGTGCTCAGTTGCTCAGTCATGTCCAATTCTTTGCAACCACTCCCAGGCAAGAATACTGGAGTGGGTTGCCATTTCATCCTCCAAGGGATCTTCCTGACACAGGGATTGAACCCAGGTCTCCTTGCATTGGCTAGTGGATTCTTTACCACTGAGCCACCTGGGAAGCCCAGACAAAGTTCTAGAAAAGGGAGGGATTTGTGCTGTTGGAGGTAAAAGGAGAAAACTTAGAAGTGGATGAATTTCACTGAGGTTTGGAAGACTTTGGGGAGAGCAAAAAGAGAGGTGGTAGTGGGTGCTCTGGATTGCTGAATGATGAACAAAGGCATATAGGGGCAGGAAAGCTTTGTGTTTGTATGGACATGTGGTGTGGGGATGAGAGGAAGGAAGGAGGTGGGCATGAAGGAGGAATGGGTTGGAACTTGAGAACCTACATCTGTATTTCAGTGGAGGAGGGAGTGGACAAGGAAGGAGGTTACAAGACTGTTCAGAGGCAGTATAGCTTAGTTGTTTATAGAGTATGGCCTCTGGAGCCAGACTTTCCAAATTGGAATCCCAGCTCTACCACATATAATTTGCATGATGTGGACAAGTCATCTAAATTCTCTTATGTCTGTTTCTTCATCTATAAATCAGAAATAATAATGGAAACTTCATTTGAGTTACTGTGCTTGGTTTATAATGTGGTGGTGGTTTTTAGTCGCTAAGTTGTGCCCAACTCTTGCGAACCCATGGACTGTAGCCACCAGGCTCCTCTGTCCATGGGATTCTCCAAGCAGGAATACTGAAGTGGGTGGCCATTTTCTTCTCCAGGGGATCTTCCTGACCCAGGAATTGAACCTGGGTCTCCTGTATTGCAGGCAGATGATTTACCAACTGAGCTATGAGGGAAGCCTATACTATATATAAGCTCTATATAGGTGTTAATAATTATTGCCATTGCCATTGAGACATTAGTTGGAAGGTCAGGGAAGGGTCAGATTACAGAATGTTTTGAGATCAGGTGAGACTACTGGAGGCATCATAGCTTCTTTTTAGTCAAGTGAATATGATGCTATTTTTGAATGTTAACCAGTCTTGGCTTTAAATATCATATATACTCAGCATTAATTAAAATTTTATTCACATTTTAATTTTCATGCTACATCTGTATTTAAAAGGATGATAAAGCACACCAACCAAGACTCTAAGATCTGGGTCAAAGTCTTTCATTGTTTGATATTATTTAACGATCTGGAACTCAAAAAGTCAAGGCAACTAATATACAACAAAGTTATAGACGAAAGAGAAAATGATGAGTGGTAATTAATGATAGGAAGGTGAGATTGCAGACAGAGACAAAACTAGACTCAGTAAAACAATCATGTATTAAGAAAAATATATTTTAACATTTAAAGGATAGAAATTGGTAGAATTTAAGTGTGTGGAAAACAATGAGTCAAATATAAGTAAATACTGAAATCGAACTTATTTAAATAGATTGGATAAGCACCAAGCAGTGACATTAATTTTAAAAAAAGGAAACATACATACAGGGAAATATACTCAAATTTAGTGTAAAAATTGCCTGAGCCTGACATCCCTTCCACTATAATTGAGAATAAAAGAGTAAAAATATTATCTTTCCCTTATCTTTTAAATGCATCTGCTTTAGCATCATACTTACTTTTTGCTCCAGACAGGTAAGAGTTAATATATTGAGTTTCAAGTTGGGTAACAGGTGTCCAACACCCAAGGCTGTGCACCAACCCCCCATAACCCACCCCATCCCACCCCTATCCCCACCAGTTTGGATGACATCCTAGACTCAGCAAAGGGGAAGATGGATTGTCTACTGGGAGAAAGGAAGGTAGAGGCCATTACTTCTAATGATCAGGTCATGTTTCACAGGCGTAGATTCTTCTAAAAATTGTACCCTCACCCTCAGACATGCTCTTATCCAAGTCTAGGCCGTCTCTATTATAAACAGCATCTTTACTCATCCGTGGACTCCGGTTAGAAACATGGCATTCATCGTGATCTCACCTTTCTCTTATCTTCCCTCCAATTCATTACTAGATCCTGTCCATTCTGCTACCACAGTACAACTCAGATCTGTCCACTCTACTGCCATCACTCATAGCACCGGTCGAGCTAACATTTATCCGAGTTAGAAAAAGGAGCTCCTTCCTCTTGGTAGATGCTAGGGCTCAAGTCCAGCCTCATTTTGCTCTGTGCAAGGTGTGGTCTCCCAAGCTTTGCATGATAGTCCAGGACCCCAGCCTAAACCATGTAGCACTGTTGTAACCATCTCCTCACTGTTCTGTCTACATACAATCGCATCCCCTTCCAATTCATTCTACAGATAGAGGGACTACTTTTATATTGCCAATTTGATAACTTAACTCAATAGATTTCCATTGCTAGTGGGATGAAATCCTAAACCCTTAACATGAAGTCCATAACCCTTAACATGCCTGTATGACCTAGTTCCCTCTTTATCTTTACTAGCACCATTTCCCCTTGATAACTTTCAGCCATGCTGCCTTATTTTGCTTCCTGAAACTTGCAAGCTTCTCCCCAACCCCAAGAGACTGCCAGGAATGTTCTTTTTCAACTTAGTTTGACTAATTTTTCCGCTTCCTTCAGGCCTCAGTTAAATGTTACTTCTTCAGGGAATCATCTCTGAACCCCAAATCTAAAGTAGATCTCCTCATAGCACCTTAACCATACATTTGTAATTATATATTCACTAATGATTTACTTGTTTAGTATCTTTTTTCCTACTATATACTGCAAGCTCCTAAGTCACACGTGATCTTGATTTAACCTAGTGTCTTTCATTCAAAGTTTCAAGTTTCTACCAAATGCATTTTCTGTGCCAGTGACTACACTAGACACTAGGCTTATAGAAATGGATAAATGACATTTTTGCTCTGTATTATTCATTAATGACTGTCAAGTACATTGATTAGGATAAGACTAGCTGCTAAATATACCCTTTTATTTTGTCCTTGTAAAGTCCAAAACAAATATTGGATGACTCTCCATCAGGTTGTAATTCCAAGGACCCTGGCTCCTTGTAACTTGTGGCCCTGCTGTCTTTAGCATGTGGCCAGTGAAGGGAAAGAGCATGGAAGACTGTCTGTGGAAGATTTTTTTTTTTTTTTTAATGAGCTAATTCTGGATGCTAAGTTGCTTCAGTCCTGTCTGACTCGATGCAACCCTAGGGACCGCAGCGGGTCAGGCTCCTGTCCATGGGATTCACCAGGCAAGAATACTGGAGTGGGTTGCCATTTCCTCCTCCAGGGGATCTTCCAGACCCAGGGATCAAATCCGTATCTCTTATCATCTCCTGAATTGGCAGGCAGGTTCTTTACCGCTAGTGACACCTGCGAAACCCAAATCCGGATGGCTACACTTAACTGCAAGCTGCTGCTGCTGCTGCTGCTAAGTCACTGCACTGCAAGGGAGACAAGAAAACACAGTATATGTCTGTAATGAAGAGTAAATAGATTCAGTGATCAGCTAGCACCTTCAACAATACCTGGTACAACACTGCATCACAAAGAAACAAAAATTAGAAATGGAGCTTGTTCTCAAATCTTATTACCTATGAGAGTGAAGACAGAAATCAATATTATGTCCGATCTAGTATACCAAATCTCTAACTTCCAGGAATCTATATAGAAACAGTTATTAAAAAAAAAAAAAAAGAAAAGNAAAGTTTCAAGTTTCTACCAAATGCATTTTCTGTGCCAGTGACTACACTAGACACTAGGCTTATAGAAATGGATAAATGACATTTTTGCTCTGTATTATTCATTAATGACTGTCAAGTACATTGATTAGGATAAGACTAGCTGCTAAATATACCCTTTTATTTTGTCCTTGTAAAGTCCAAAACAAATATTGGATGACTCTCCATCAGGTTGTAATTCCAAGGACCCTGGCTCCTTGTAACTTGTGGCCCTGCTGTCTTTAGCATGTGGCCAGTGAAGGGAAAGAGCATGGAAGACTGTCTGTGGAAGATTTTTTTTTTTTTTTAATGAGCTAATTCTGGATGCTAAGTTGCTTCAGTCCTGTCTGACTCGATGCAACCCTAGGGACCGCAGCGGGTCAGGCTCCTGTCCATGGGATTCACCAGGCAAGAATACTGGAGTGGGTTGCCATTTCCTCCTCCAGGGGATCTTCCAGACCCAGGGATCAAATCCGTATCTCTTATCATCTCCTGAATTGGCAGGCAGGTTCTTTACCGCTAGTGACACCTGCGAAACCCAAATCCGGATGGCTACACTTAACTGCAAGCTGCTGCTGCTGCTGCTGCTAAGTCACTGCACTGCAAGGGAGACAAGAAAACACAGTATATGTCTGTAATGAAGAGTAAATAGATTCAGTGATCAGCTAGCACCTTCAACAATACCTGGTACAACACTGCATCACAAAGAAACAAAAATTAGAAATGGAGCTTGTTCTCAAATCTTATTACCTATGAGAGTGAAGACAGAAATCAATATTATGTCCGATCTAGTATACCAAATCTCTAACTTCCAGGAATCTATATAGAAACAGTTATTAAAAAAAAAAAAAAAGAAAAGAAAAGAAACAGCTATTGGAGTGAAATTAATCAATTTATGGATTTGTCTCTTAGGATAAGAAAGTTTAAAAAAACTAATCTATTAATACTAGCCCACTCTAATTCTGGATCGCCTTCAAGGTTTCCATTTTTATTTCCCATGGTTTTTAGCCTGCTCCAAATTACCGCCTCTCAAGTTTAGTTGGCTGCATTAGGACAAGTCCATAGTCAAGGCCCCTGAGGAGGGCATGGCAACCTACTCCAGTATGGTCCCATCGAGTCGGACACGACTGAAGCGACTAAGCAGCAGCAGCACAGTCACGGGAATCGAATGGATCAGAACAGTGAGAGACACATTCTAATAATCTGAGATCTAGTATTGACAGAGCCACACAGTAGCTTTGAACTTAGAAAGATGTGCACCTAGGTCACCATGTAAACGAATTCTTCCCATTTAATGGTTTTCCTTGTTATTTTCTGTTCTGAATGAAAACACTGTGGAAATCTAAATAATTCTTTGGTATCAAAATAGGCACACGGTCACCTGTGTGTCTGCGGTAACGTTTGTATTTAAAACTTTTCCATTCTGAAACTGGTTTTCATGTCCTCGACCGAACCTTAGTATTAGAGGTACAGACAACACAAAGCTTTAAAGGGCCTCGTCAATCAGAAGCATTCATCTGTTCCTTAACTTTAGTCTCAATTCAGAAGAAATCTCAAACCTAGAGATTCCTGATTTACCCTACAGAGATGAAAAAGTGATGAAACACTCGTGCATCCTCGTCAGATCGGCTGTACTCTTCCCAAGAGAGAATCCTGAGGTAGTCGAGGGACACAGTCTTGGATCTAGCAGTTTTGTGCAGCTGGTAATTAAATTTAAGAGTCGAGCGCGGCAGGTGGAAACAGTGCCGCCGAGTACCGGCCACGCGGCAGGTGGAAGGAGTGCTGTCGAGCTCGGGCCCTGAGGGTGTTTCCGTTGAGTCCCGGGGCGGAAGGGGTGCGAGCGCGCCCACCCACGTGGACTCTGGAAAGTCGCCGAAGCGCCTGCAGCGGAGCCCGGAGCTGCGTCCGCTCGGGGGCTTCGGTGGCGCCGGGGGGCACTGGAGCCCGAAGCGCCCAGCGCGGCGCCGCAGGACGCCCGCCACGCCCCGCGCCGCCCTGCAGGCGAACGCGGGAGGAGGGGAGGCCCCGCCAGGCCGCCGTAGCGCTGCGGCTCGAGCCGCTCCTCCCGCGCCGTCCTCCGCCCCCTGCCTCCCGGCGCCGCGGCNTGGGGAGGGTGCGGGGCGGGGGGAGGGAGGCCGGCGCGGGAGGTGGGGTCGCCGCGGGCGAGGGGCTCGCCCCTGGGCCGGCGCCACTGACCTCCGGGAGGCCGGGCGAAGCTCTGGGGCTGCGTGGCAGGAGTTGACAGGAACTCGGCTCAGTGCGGGGCAGGGGCAGGGTGGAGGAGGAATGGCAGTGAGCCGGGCCCGGGGAACGCGGTCGGGCTGGGGGGTGGCGGGGGTCGCCTGGGGAATCTGCGAAGGTTTGGTTGATGGACCGTGCGGTGCGGCCGGGTCATAACCCTTTGTGAAGAGGCAGGAGAGGGGCTGCTGTTCATTCGCTGAGAAAATTGAGGTGGAGCTGACTTGACAAGATAGGGCGTGGGAAGGGTTCCGTCTCGTAATTTCAAATAACTTTTCGTTTAGCGTGGTACTTTAGGAGGAGAGGCTGAAGTTGTTCCCTTGTTGACAGTGTCGAGAAGGGGTTTGCGAGAGGTGCAGCCTGTACTGACATCTCTGCGCCTCCGCCACGGGAAAAACCGAGAGTAATGTTGTATCCGACTGGGCTGACCTGGAAGAACAAGACCTGAGGTTAAGGGGTGGGGGTGGCGAGATAAAAGCGGGGAAGGGAAGGACCTTTAGATAAGCTGGCTTTAGTGACAAGGAAGGGAGGCTTTGAACAGGGGAAATGAACAAGACAATGACACCCACCAGCCACATGTCTGGACCGTGACAGCTGCTCGCAAGCTTGAATTGTGATTTATAGTTCAGACGAAAGAGATCTAGTGTCGTGAAGCCCATAGCAGGGTAAATGCAAACAATACCTACAGCGGGGACTGGCAGATGAGGAATTGTTAAGGGGGACCACTGATGGATCTTTTGCATTCATCAGGAATGAAATCTTTTAAGGAAGGACCAGAACGTTAAACGCAAAGATGAATTCCTAATGTTTGGCTTTAGTTTATAGCGCTGGAAACAGACTAGATTAAGTTGACGAGAAAAGGAAGCGTGTTAAGTGGGTTTGGAAAAAAGCATTCTTAAAAGGGGCAAAAATCCAGAATAACTTGGATGTATGCTAAAGGGTCAAGATAGCTCAAAAGCAACTTTGCCTTTTAATTATTAAAATAAAAAGACTTTAACTTACTGTAATAAGTGGTTTTTTATCTCCTTTTTGGATCCTCTAAAGTGATGTGAGAAGTATTATTGAAGAAATTTTCATTAAATTTTTTTGAATTTTATTATAATGAAAATTTCTTTTTAACCCTTCATGGATCAGAAGTCCACCTTTTGTTATTATTGTAGCTAGCAAAAGACTATTCCAGGTTTATGAGAGGATGTTGTACAGTGGTAAAAATTGAATTTATAGCTGGATCTTAAAGAATTAAGTTGAGGCAGGATGAGGGAAGAAGTGATTTGGGGACTTTTTTTTTTAATTGTTATGTGTAGGTTTTTTTAATAACTTGTAGGTTAAAGAAGAGTTCAAACTAAAGTTTTAGTTTTTGAGGTCAGATTTTCTGTGTTAAAATATACCTTTCATATACTAAATTATAAGTATTAGAGTATTAGACTAAGGAAATGGAGTGTTATGTGTGTGTATACATATATATATCTCCCCCTCTCCAAAATGCTAATATAAGTATCTGTTTTAAACAGAATGCTTACTGGAAGGCGAATCAGATCCTGGTTTTAAATTGCAGTTCTGTTACATTGCAGCATAGTCAGGTCTCTGGACCTCAGTTTCCTTCTCTGTACAGTTAGGATATTGAACATAATGGTTGTAATGTTAGGTTCCCCTCTAATGTGCCACGAATGTGAACACAATTGTTTTGTTAACTTGTACATTGAGAGTATTCCTGTCACTCTTGATTGGCATCTTTAGAGGCTTTAATGGCTTGGTCCTTGCTGTTTTGAGAGGGAGGGACTACTTGCTCCTGTCTGCCTCGGCTCTACAAAGATTATTTCAGATTTTGCCAGTTTTTACTTGTTTGTCCCTTCCACATAGTTAGCAGAAGCTTATGAGGAATGTCCCAGAGTACTTTCTTTACTTGAGACATATAGGGCTTTTTTCTTGTATTTCATAGTTACATTTAGTCTCCTACAAAATCTCATTGAGCAATCTCATGATAATTAATCCCTGATGACTTTTGTTTCTTCCCTTTTAGTCATCCGTGTACATTGCCACCCAAACATAATTTAATAGGGATGACACTTTTTATCTTTGCAGAAAGTATAATGTCCTGTAGTAGATAGTATCCCCAAATGCATCCCTGGAAACTGTCATAGACCTCCCTCTTCCACTTCACTATTGAGACCTGGGTCAGGCCATCTTTGGTTTCTTGATAATCTGTATGGCTAGCAAGCTGGATGGGAAAGTAAACTGGAATGGCCTGATTTGGTCATTCCTTATCTCTGGGTTGAGTGGGTAGGAGTTGGCTGGTAGTGGTAGAGAGGTGGGTGTTGCTCTAACTCTTCTAAATAGACTCTGTAAAGAACCCACCTAAATACACCTGCCTGCATTTATTCTGTGTGTCGTCGCCCCCCCTCCCCATTTTTACTGAGCACCTACCATATAGCTAAAGGGAACAAGAAAATACATCTAATCCTTTTGTGTTTTAAAATCATGTTAGTGGTGTGTGAGTAGATTTCAGAGCACTGGTATTAAAATTTCAGTTACCTTTTAACAAGATGACCTATAATAAATAAATTGATTTTCTGTAAATTATACTCATGAAATTACAGTTCATCTCATGTTCTTAAGAAAACTGTATTTTTTTCTTTTTTCTTTGGTCACAATATAGCTTTTTGGAAACCTTACCTAGATAAGAGGAGGTTTTACTTTATTAAAACCCAGTCTCAAAAACACCACATAAAGGAGCTTTTATTTTCATGTAAAGAAAGATAATGAAACCTTTAAAGCAGATTATTGGAAACTTTTTTTAAATTATCTTACATTTCAGACTTTATTTTGAAGTAAAGTGGTTAAAAAAAAAATAGCCCTCCCACCTACGTTGTTACCATCAGTGTGAAGCCCACAGGCCTAGGAACAGCTCCAGGTTGCCCTCTCTTGGTACCTGCCCCACACCAGCTTTCTGCAGCAGCCACTGAACTCTGCAGAGTCAGGGCCTCCAGGCTGCCCTAGCTTAGCTTGATCCATTCCTACTCTCTAGAATCCTGAATTAAAAATAGTCTGGCCATCTGCTGGCAGATGAGACAACAGCTGAACTATTTTTAGTTTTAAAGAATTTAGGATTGTTGAGGGATTGGGCTTGAAGGTAGCATTGTTTGTCTTATAGGGAAGGGAGGGTGCAGTTGGGCCGTATTCCAGCCAGACCTCTAAGTTTCAAGAGTTTCTTTGATGTTAGGGCTATGACTAGTTCAGCTTTTGCCTCTAACATCGAATATCTGTGAAGATATCCTGCAGATATTAGGGTGAGTGAGTTCAAGGTTGGAAGCTGGCACTGATAGAGAATAGAAGTGAAAGAGATGACCAGAAGATGGTTTTCGAGGCAAGAGAGGCCTGCAGAGGCAGCATTAAGGTTGGAGTCCCTGCAGAGATACTGGGGAATGACAGAGAAAAAGAGGGATTGCTAGGAAAGTAATTTTTGCATCATACAGGGTGTGAATTTGTGTTCATCATGATCTAAGGTGATCCTGCTGATTTTTTTTTATCAGTTTGTTATCTAAGCTTATAGTCTTTTCCAGAAATGTAGATATCAATATCATATTTAGGCTAAAAACTTAGAAAACTTGCTTCGTTCTGCACCTCCAGTCGTGCCCTTGTTTTGGTTAGTGGCGTTCTAAAAAAGAAGTATGAGTCGGTGGGGGCGGGATTATTTGAGTGCATTTGACCTCAGTTTTATGCTACTGCTGGTAATTTTATTAATTTTTGTCACTCTTAACTATTTACCAGAAAATGTCTTAAATAATACCCTGCAGACAGTGAATTATCTTAATTATAATTTAAATCCATTAGCAAGTCTCTTTTTAAACCTTCCTTGATATCTAAAGTAAAAGGTGTTTTCAGTAAGTCAGGCTGCCAGAATTTTTGAGGTAGCTAAGAAAGAAGGGCGTGATGAATGAGGTGACTGAAAGAGTATGTTAGGTTTGAGTGGAAAAAAACAAGTTTGGGTTACAGTGTATATATTCTTTCCATTGTGGAGATTTATACTGCACATTAACATAGTTAAAATTCTGAGGAGTCCTCTGAAAAAAACCAGCTCAGTTTTGCTTAATGAAGCTTTCCCTAAGTTCCCTTTTCTGTATCTGNTATGTTAGGTTTGAGTGGAAAAAAACAAGTTTGGGTTACAGTGTATATATTCTTTCCATTGTGGAGATTTATACTGCACATTAACATAGTTAAAATTCTGAGGAGTCCTCTGAAAAAAACCAGCTCAGTTTTGCTTAATGAAGCTTTCCCTAAGTTCCCTTTTCTGTATCTGTTAACACCCCTTGGAAACATTGTTCCTTGAAATTTACTTTGGGACACTATTCAAGGGAAAAAAAAAAACAAATGCAGATAGAATGGCCCTAACTGAGGGAACCATTCTTATGTTTTTGGAAAGCAGGAGTTTTGTTGATAGTATGTGAAAAAATGAGGTGTAGTTGGGCAGAGTGGTATCAGAATCAGAGGGCCGTTTGGTTTCTAGCTCTTTTCTTTTCCTATCCTGGCAAGCAACTGCTCGTCTCCGGTGTTAGTATTTAACTCGTAGAGAAACTTCTGTCGGTAATTATTGTTTCAAACCACAGTAAAAATGTATTGTGAATGGGAAATAATTTGGGGGAATATTTTTCATAATATTCATCACAGATTGGATGAGGGAATATCTGAAAAAGGGAAACACATGAACAAATTACTGTTGCCATTCCAAGTTAAGTTATATTCATTCAGATACTTGGTTGAACTATTACCTGGGCCAGGTAGTGTTTCAGCACTGGGCATAGAGCCGTGAGCCAAATACGCTTTCATGGAACGTATTTTCTACTTGAGGTTGAGAGTTAAAAACTGAGTTTTGTATTGTCAAATTGATTATTGTTATTATCTGAGGAAATAGTTCAGAGAGGTAAAGGGAGAATGACCAGAAGGGCAAGTATAGGTAGGGCTGTCAGGAAAGGCCTTTTCATGGGGTGACATTTCAGCAGAGACGTGATAGATCCAGTTTCTCAGATGCCTGGGTGACACAGGCAGAGGGAACAGCGATGCGGTGTTGTGCTTCGTACCTTCCAGGATGAAAGGAAGCTTGTGTGGCTAGAGAGAGAGGAGGGAGGAGGAGAGAGCAGCTTTGGCTTTTGCTACATCTGTGCTCTAAGTCCCTGGGGAGTTTTACAGGGGGTGACAAAGCAGGTTTACACGTGAAAAGGCTAACTTTGACCAGAGGTGATAGTGATTTAGGCTGGTGGTGGTGGAGCGAATGAGAATTGGTTGCATTTGAAATATGTATTCTTTTCCCGTGGGGCACAGGGTGCCACATTCAAAGCCTCAGTTCTTTTTGTTGTTGTTGTTGTTGTTTTAATATTTATTGATTTGACTGGTTCTGGTTTTAGTTGCAACACATGGGCTCTTCCTAGACCAGAGATCAAACCATCTGCATTGGTAGGCGGATTCTTATCCACTGTCACCAGCGAAGTCCTGGAATATACTTTGGAGTTGACAGGATTTGCTGATAATAGAGCCAGAGCTTCTAGGCTATTGGAGAAGGCATTCACTGTGATGGGGAACACGAGGAGAGAAAACATATTAGTAAAACATTTTATTCAACTTTTTGTGTATTTTAGAATTTTTTAATGATAGAATTTCCTGCTGATGTAATAGGATATTTTCTGCTGAGAAAAAGGCACACTTAAAATGATAGAACATAGTCTAGTGAGAAGGCACAAAACAATTTCGGATTTGACTTGTCAGTTTTTTCTCTGAGGTTTTTTCCTAAGAGAGTGCTCCTTTCACATTGTTTCAATTACAGTAAACAATTGATCTGGTCCTTTTTCAGGGATAGGAACTTGGCAGATGTAATCAGTTAAAGATCTTGAAATGAAATCATCTTGGATTTAAGGGTAGGTCCTAAGTCCAGTGACTGGTGTCCTATGTAGAGGGAGAAACACAGAGACACACAGAGGAAGAGAGGCATGTGGAAATGGAGGCAGGCAGAGATCGAGGTTATGTTGCTGGCAGCCAAGAGATGCCAGGTGTCACCAGGTTGAGATGGGGCAAGGAAGGATTCTTCCTGGAGCTTTTCATTGGTGGAATGGCTCTGCTAACACCTTTAGTTCAGACTTCTGGCCTCCAGAACTGAGAGAAAACGAATTTCTAATGTTTTAAGCCAAGTTTGTGGTAGTTTGTTGAATCAGCCCTAGGAAACTAATAACAGTTGTCTTTATCCTGACTTTAGACCCACTTTGATTTATTTGAGCTTCTCTTTTTAGAGTGCAGAGTGTACTTGAACAACATGGGGGTTAGGGCACCCACCCTCCAAGCAGTTGAAAATCCAAGTGTAACTTTACAGTCGGCCCTCCCTATCCATGACTCTGCATCCTTGGATTCAGCCAGCCTTGGATCATGTAGTGTTTATTTAAGAAAATCTGCATATAAGTTCAGAAGATCAAACGTGTTTAAATAATCAAATACTGTCTTTGGTCTCTTTCATAAATTTAGAAAGGAATTATTCTCAGGCTTTAATGTTCATGAGTCTTAAGAAACTTCTTTTAATAAAAGAGTCCAGGGCCCAAGTGTTTAATTAAAAGTTTTATGTTCTACTTTTGATAAGAATTCACTAATCAGCTGTTTAATAACACTCATCTGTCCACACCTTGCTAAGAAATTAATCAGTAAAAATGCAAGCAAGCAAAGTAGTATCATGAAAACCAAGGACTGTTTTCATAGATGAGTCCTTGTACCTTTACTCAGTTTACTTTTAATTACATGTAAGTCCAATAAATTTGGCAGTTTTCTTTTTTTAAAAAATAAATCCTTTTCTTCAAACCATTTTCAAAAGTGGAACTAGGGGTAAAAAAAATCACCCATCACAATAGCGATAACTGTTGTTACCTTTATAAAAAGTTTTATTGAAGTCATAATTTACAGTCTATAATATTTCATTGAAGTGTGCACCCATCACCATAATCCAGTTTTAGAACATTTCCATCACCCCAGTAAGGGCCCTCATGCCCATTTACAGTTAATCCCAGTTTGCAGACATCCACTAATCCATGTCTTTGCCTTTTCTGGAAATCTGTATGTTATACATATGTGGTCTTTCATGCCTGACTTCACTCATCATGTTTTTGAAGTTCATTCTTGTTGTAGCATGTATCAGTATTTTTTTTTTTAATTGCTGAATAGTATTCCATAATGTGGATGTGCCTTATTTTTTTGCTTCTCTTCGCACAGTTGATAAGCATTTGGGTTGGACATACAATGCTGCTATGAATATTCAAGTGTAACTCTTTATGCAGGTCTAATATTTTATTTCTGATGAATACCTAGAAGTGGAATTGCTGGGTCATATGATAACTTTGTTTAACTTTTAAAGAAACAAAATTGTTTTCCAAAGTAACTGCATCATTTGGGTTTCTCATATAGCCTTGCCAGTCAATATTTTTTATTTTCTATGTTTTTTATTTTAGCCATCCTAGTAAATATGAAGTTATTTAATTGAAACAGTGTTAGCTTTTTGAGGCATTTTTCCTCCCAGACTTTGTACATATACACATGAACAGATAAATTCTTCCAAAAGTTGAACTATTGAACTTGAGGCGGTAATAGGAGGAAAAGAAATAACTAACATTTATTGAATGTTTACTGTAGTCCAAGTTCTTTGCCAATTAAGTACTTCATTAGCTATATCTCAGTTATAGATATCAGAACAATTCTATGCGCTCTGGTGCTATTATTCTCTGCGTTTTCCAAAGGAAGAAACTGAAGTTTAGAGCTGTGTTTAGTACAGTTGGAATGTGTGTGCCTTTTGGCTTAATGTGGCCCTCCTGAACTGTACCCTAAGTCACAGAACTGTTTACAAGTAACAAATTAAAAAATGAGAAAAGAGAGCAATCACAGAAAGAAAGGCATACTAAAAAAAGATAAGAACAAAATACATAAAAGACAGAGAAACATCAACAGCAACAGAAGAAAATATTGCTCTGTATGTTTCAGTGAATCTTGAGAGTGTTTATGTACTGTGTGTTCATAATGGTGTCCGAGTCTATCATGCAAAAAATCATTTTATTGTATGTTCTACCTAGAAAGTCAGACAGATTCTTGTGCATTTTTCTGTGTCTTTTGAAGATTTTTACCAAAATTTTAAAGTAAAATTTTTATTTGAGCTCTTTGAAAAATTCAGCTGTGCTCTGACTCCCAAGGACTCTGGCCAGGCTAGCTTTCATTGTTTCTGTAGTCCTAACCCTTTAAAAATACACTACTCTCACGTGCTTTCTTTCTTAATGTTTATAGCATTTCAGATCATTTTAAGAATTGAAATGAAAACAAGATCTTATTAAAATGTCATCTTATGGGAAATTACAGATGAGACTTAACCTAAAAATAACTGGTTTTATATCTCAGTGGCTTCTTTTATAATTATACAAATGTAATTATTGTGTAATTATCATAATTTTTGGTTGTATAGTCTCATTATTTCATATGCTGTATCTGTGTCTTCCTACCTAGCATTTTAATAAGCTGTCATTTATTTAAATGTTTTTGACTTTGGGAGTATTTACATATAAAATTTGCTTCACAGATTTTTCTTTTATTAATCCCTGCAAAATTCTTTGAGCATTTTGTTATGTATGCAGAATTATATAAACATTAAGATGAAACTCACTGGGTTTTTAGAGTGTGGTCACTTATGGTTCTTGTTCTTTAGGCAATGTTATCATAAATATAGTTGTGCTGGGTATAACTGTACATACAGCACAGTATGAGGAAAATAAGTCAGGGTATTCATCCTCTTTACATTATTGATTTTGATCCATTTTTACTGTAAACATTCTTTTTCATTGTTTCTTTGCACTTTTTTTTGTCCTAAAAGTAGGAATTAAAGACATAAAAACTGTCTTTTTATAGTTATGATAAGTATAATTTTGTTGTCTATAAATTTTATTAATTTTTTTTCATACTTTTTTCCTTGATATTTATTAGGGTGTAATGATTTTTATATTTAATAAGTTCACCTTGTCTCAGAATTGATAATCAGGTATTGAAAAGCAATTACTAAGTTAGAAAAGCATTTTATCACATCTTATTCCAGCATTTCTGTTTAGTGCTTAAATTGTATCAGATATGATTGATTAGTCCTCATTGCCCCTTAACTTTTTTATAACCTTTGATTTTCTTTCCCAAATAATTTTAGGATTTTCTTTATTCTTTAATGTTGTCTTTATATTCTCTTAGTGACTTATTAACATAATACTTAATCAGCATTTCTTTTCTTATTCTTGTGTATCAGATAAAAAGTATTATTACACTTGGGAATAAGTTGGTTATTTTGTTTCATCTATTTTATTGGGTCCTCATGGTTCTAGTCTCTTAAGTGTTAATTCTGACATAATTGAGAATGTATTTAATGCAGTGCTAAGCAAAAGCTTAATTGTGATTTCTAATGTGCTTGTTTGTATCTTTAGCAATGGAGATGGAAAACATGCATCCTCTAGTATTAGGTTGGGTACAAACATAATTACGTTTTTGCATTGTTGAAATTTGCTGTTTGATGTTGGAATGCATTCTTAAATAAATGTGGTTATGTTATACATCATTTTAATGTGCATTTCTCGCTTTGCTTTTTTTGCTAATGACTTATTACTTGATATTTATCCTATATTTATTTTAAACTATGGAAATGATGCTAGACAAAATGCAAATTCAAGCGATTTTCTTACTTGAGTTCAAAATGGATAGTAAAGCAGTGGAGACAACTCAAAACATCAACAATGCATTGGCCCAGTAACTGCTAACAAACATACAGTGCAGTGGTGGTTCAAGAAGTTTTGCAAAGGAGATGAGAGCCTTGAAGATGAGGAGCACAATGCCTGGCCATCAGAAGTTGACAACGACCAATTGAGAGTCCTCATCAAAGCTGATCCTCTTAACGACTACATGAGAAGCTGCCAAAGAACTCAAGGTTGCCCATTCTACAGTTGTTTGGCATTTGAAGAAAACTGAAAAGGTGAAAAAGCTCAATGAGTGGGTACCTCATTAGCTGACTGCAAATCAAAAAATTATCATTTTGAAGTGTTGTCTTCTCTTATCCTGTGCAACAACAATGAACCATTTCTCAATCCAATTGTGACGTTCACTGAAAAGTGGATTTTATATGACAACTGGTCACAACCAGTTGTTCTGAGAAGACACTCCAAAGCACTTCTGAAAGCCAAACTTGCACCAAAAAAAAGTCATGGTCACTTTGGTGGTCTGCTGCTCCTCTGATCCACTACAACTTTCTGAATCCCAGCGAAACCATTACATCTGAGAAGCATGCTCAGCAAATCGATGAGCTGCGCCAAAAACTGCAATGATTTAGCAGCCGGCATTGGTCAGCAGAATGGGCCCAATTCTTCACAACAGTGCCCTATCGCACCTTGCACAACCAGTGCTTCAAAAGTTGAATGAATTGGACTGTGAAGTTTTGCCTCATCTGCCATATTCACCTGACCTCTTGCCAAGTGACTACCACTTCTTCAAGCATCTCAACAACTTTTTGCAGAGAAAATGCTTCCACAACCAGCAGGATGCAGGAAAAGTTTTCCAGGAGTTCATCAAATCCTAAAGCACATATTTTCATGCTACAGAAATAAACTTATTATTTCTTTTTTTTCTCTAAATTTTAATATAAAATTTTAGATACTTCAGGTATACAAGAGTTCCCAATCTTGAACCCCCCCCCCCACCTCCCACCCCATATCAACTCTCTGGATCATCCCCGTGCACCAGCCCCAAGCATCCTGTATCCTGTATCAAACATAGACTGACAATTCGTTACTTACATGATAGTATACATGTTTCAGTGCCATTCTCCAAATCTTCCCACCCNTCATTAAGGAAAGTGGTAATGAAGTAGGAGAGGTTATTAGAGTCTTTTGTTATAAAGAGTCTTAATGGCTAGGATGAGATACTTTTATTTTATTCTAATATGATAGCAAGCCTGTTGGAAGATTTTAAGTAGGTCAGAGTCAAAATCTGAAATAATATCATGGTATGTGGAGAATAGATTTGAGTACAGGAAGAATGAAAGCAGGGAGACTAGCTAGCTAGGAGGTTATGGTGGCGGTCCAGGAGAGAGGAGGTGGGGGTTTAGACCATGGTGGTAGCTGTAACAATAGAAGGGAATAGAATTTAGATTAACTTTAAAGATGTAGTCAACAGGACTTGCTAATGGATGACTATAAGGAGTGAAAGAGTGGAACAAAGGATAGAGCCTGGAGTACTGGGTTCATTAACTAGACCTGGTTCCTCTAATAGGAAGGTAGAGGAGAGCTTATTTGTGGAGAAAATCAAGTTCTCTTTTGGACCTGTTTTGTTGGAGATCAGCTTCCCTGGGTGGTGCTAGTGGTAAAGAACCTGCCAATGCAGAAGACAGATGCACGTTCATTCCCTGAATCAAGAATATCCCCCGAAAGAGACAACGTCAACCCACTCCAGTGTTCTTCCCTGGAGAATCCCATGGACAAAGAAGCCTGGTGGGCTATATAGTCTGTAGTATGTTAGAGATACTGTAAGACACTAACTTGAAAGATAAATAATATCTCAACAGGATGGGAAGGAAGAAAGAATGTTTTATAAGAAATAGCATAAGCTGAGGAAGTACTTAGCAGAGGAGGGAAAGACATATATGTTCATTGTGGCTGGAGCATGTTTTTGAAGGGAGGAGTAGAAAAATATGATGAAAAATGGAGTACATTCTTTTTGCACTTCAATCCTTGTTAGAATCTAACATTCATATTAAATGGAATATGTAGGAAGACATTAAGCCATCAGATTATTTGATGTAAGGTTGATTATTTTGTACATTTGAGATAACAAAAATTATTCCCATTGAAGTTCATCTCACAAGTAAAGTAAGAGTCATTAAACAGTAAAGCTTCCTCACTTCCTCAATTATTTTTTTGATGGTGCTCTTGGTCCAAACCACTGTGTAGCACCTTCTTTGTAGGCAAGGGGGTCTAAGGTGGTAGCTTTTCTGTCCTTTAGCTCAGTGATTCCTAATCATATTGCACCTGAAATGATCTTTTGGTGATGAGTGTTTTGTATTATCCTTTTGATCATATTGAAATAATATTCGTAGGTAATATGTACTATGCTAACTCTCTTCAGCTGTGTTTGACTGCAGTCCCATAGACTGTAACCCAACAGGGTCCTCTGTCCTTGGGATTTTCTAGGCAAGAATACTAGAGTATATTGCTTCCTCCAGGGGATCTTCCCCACCCAGGGATCAAATCTGCATCTCTTATGTCTCCTGCATTGGCAGGCAGGTTCTTCACCACCTGGGAAGCCCCACAGATAATATAACCAACTTTATATAGCTCACTGCAAACAATTTGTGTAATATTCAGCCATAATATAAAGGAGAAGTACAAAGAAAAGTGATTTAAAATGAGATGTATACTAACATGTAGATGTTGAGCAAGGTATAGTATTTGGTATATAGTATTTATAGTATTCAAATTTGTAGTATTCACAGTGCTGAAAGGATCTTGGTAAAGATTTAGACAAAGCAAAATACAGTTGTTCCTTAGTTTTCATTGTTTCTTAGTTTTCATCGTACCTGCATTCCTGAAAATTCCGTGTATTTTTAAATTGTGCAAAAAAAAAAATAATGCTTTGTGTCTATATGTAACGGTTAGGTTCCAGGCTCAGACAATTGTAAAAAGATTTCTTGCCTGAAAGAATGTCTGTAGGATGTTAGAAAGTCATGCAGGAGTGTCTTGGGCACTGCAAGACACCCTGACCTCTGGTTCCTGCCCTTGAAATTTCCCCACAGATTTACAAAATGTTCCTGGGGTTGGTATCAGTACTACTGAGAGCCACAGCTCTGGCTCTTCTCTAGGCCACTGGGACACTGACATTCCTGCACCACAGAATCTATTGAACCCTAGTCTACACTGTAACCTTTGGGTGAACAGAGAATTGTCTACCTTGTTCCTGTTCTATCCCTAGGACCTGCCCCATGGTATGTCCTTAGAAAACATTTGTCAAAGTGAGGAATAGAAGGATGGATGGATGGAAAGAGATGTTCTTTTTTATTTTATTTTGGGGAGCAACCCTTTAGATCAATGCTTGAGAAGGCTTTTGAAAATCATGCATGAGATAAAAAGTAGTAGAAGACATTGCCTCTTGGATACCAGGTGCTGTGATCAAATTATCTCTTTTTATCTGAGTGTCATCTCTGCCATCAACAGTCCAACTTTTATTTAGTTTAAATGATGTAGATAACATCATTTTCAGAATATATGAAATGCATTTCTACTCATGCATTTTCTCCTTTATTTGTAGTGTGGCAAGAGTTGGCCTACTATGAAGAAAACACACGGGACTTTCTCTTCCCTGAGCCACGGCTGACACCTTCGCATCCTGGAATGTGTAGAGAGGTGCTCATGAAGACAGTTGAAGGCTTCCCAGTAAGTGACCGGTGCCTAGCTGGGCTTCTGTTGGGAAAGGGATTCTTGGAACTTGAATATTTTTTTGTTACTAGGACCTGTTTGTGGGCAGATCACTTCATCTTGGTTAGTGACCCTTTATTCTCTTTAGCAGCCCTGATGAGATGCCCACTCAAAGTACTAAATGATGCTGATTCCCACTATTGATCTGAGACATGGGAGTCTTGTCTGACCATGCTAAGTCACTGCCATATTCACATTATCACACAGTTATAAGAGGCTTACTTCTTTCACCTCTTTTTAAAAAAAATTTAGATATTTTTAAGCTAAAGTTGCTTTATAATGTGTTAGTTTCTGGTGTACAGCAAAGTGATTCAGTTATATATATATTATTATTATTCAGTTATATATATTATATGTAATAATATATACTGTTATAATATATATTGTTTTTCACATTCTTTTCCATTATGATTTATTACAGAATATTGAATATAGTTCCCTGTGCTATACTAGGACCTTGTTGTTTATTTTATATATAGTAGTTTGTATCTGCTAATCTCAAACTGTTAATTTATCCCCCCCCCTCACCTCTGTTTCCCTGTGGTAACCATAATTTGGTAACCATATATCTGTTTTATCATCTCCTCTTAATGCAGACTAACTGAAAGATGTAGCATCAGTTTATTTAATCATAGCTATTGTTTTAGTAACAATAACAGTAAAATAGAGTAGTGCTGGCATGTGTGTGCTCAGTTGCTCAGTTATATCCAACTCTCTGTGATGCTGTGGACTATAAGGGCTCCTCTGTCCATGAGATTATTCAGGCAGGAATACTAGAGTGAGTTGCCATTTCCTTCTCTGGGGAATCTTCTCAACTCAGGGATCAAACCCGCGTCTCCTGCATTGGCAGGTGGACTTGCTTCGGTTTTTTTCATGTGATATCTTATTTTCTTCATAACAGTTCTTAAGTCAGCCAAGGCAGGGATTATGGTCTCCACTTAATGGAAGGGAAACTAACAAGAGGTTCACAGGCTGATATTTTTAAAATTTATTTATTTTTAATTGAAGGATAATTGCTTTATGGTGTTGTGTTGGTTTCTGCCATACATCAGCATGAATTAGCCATTGGTATACATTTGTCCCCTCCCTCTTGAACCTCTGTCCCACCTCACACCTTCTAGACTGTCACAGAACACTAAGTTCAGCTCCTATGTCATATAGCAAATTCCCACTGGCTATCTATTTTATATATGGTAAAGTATATGTTTCAGTGCAACTTTCTCAGTTTGTCCCACTCTTTCTTTCCCCTGCTGTGTCCACAAATCTCTTCTCTATGTCTGTGTCTCTATTTCTGCCCTGAAAATAGGTTCATTGGTACCATTTTTCCAGATTCTGTATGTATTCGTTGATATATGATATTTGTTTTCTCTTTCTGATTTACTTCATTCTGTATAACAGTCTCTAGGTTCATCCACCTCAAGTACTGACTCAAATTCATTTCTTTCTGTGGCCGAGCAATATTCCATTGTATAAATGTACCACAGCGACTTTATCCATTCATCTGTTGATGGACGTCTAGGTTGCTTCCATGTCCTGGCTATTGTAAACAATGCTGCAATGAGCATTGTGGTACATGTGACAGACTGATATTATTGAGGGATCTTAAAAGATATGGCAGTTACTAGTACAGCAGTTACTGTTTCGGGGACATTATCTAAACCCAAGTTCAAAATGTTAATTTTGTTATTATCTGGGATGATTTTTAACATTGCAGAAACTCTGAAAGTTTTCTCTACTTTTATATCACTTAAATGACCTCTCTTTTAAGGGCTACATCTTTGTAAATTATAATTTAATACTCAACTTTTCTGTTACTACTCCATGAGTGGCTATTATTTTAATTTAGTGAGGTGTTATTGTCTCCATTTGAGAGTTCTGTGCAGAATAGATGGGATGCAGAACCCCTGTTTCTATGATGTTTATGATGACAGGACTTTTAGTTCTGATACTTCAAACACCAAGCATTCATCAAAAGTTCTCCCTGGAAACTTAAGATCCTGCAAGCTGTGCTGCATGGTCAAAAACCAAAGTTCTCCTAATCAGAATTCCTGATGGCCATAACTTTAAGCCCTCCATAATCTTTGAAGATATGGTGAATATCACTGACATCATTTTTTTTTTCCTCAGAGATGTTCTTTGTATATCTCTTGTATCCATGGTTCTGGTGAGATGCTTGCCTTTATTATTTTGAATTACTGAGATTTTGCTCTTCAGAAGCAGAAAGGGGATTAAAAACTGGTGAGAATTAGGTGGGAGATACTCTTTACATTAATTTGATTTGCCCAAGTTCTCTATTAAATAAATTCCATTTGCAAACATTGGGCTGGTATCCAGTTAAGTATCAAGACAAGAAGAAAGACACTTTCTCATATTTTCCCAGATGTTATCTCTGTTTAACTTTATAGGCATAATTAGGAAGAAGAAACTACAGGAAGTTTTATTTGTAGTTATTCATAAATGCAGGTAATCATAAGAGTAAGAGCTTTAACACTGTTGAGGAAGATCTTCATGCGTTAGAGGTAAACTATCAGTTCTTTCAATGAAGTTAAAGTATATTTAAACAATTTGTGAAGAGATAGAGAGCTCAATTTCTCTCAAATATTCTATAAGGAAAAATAAAACAAATTGCTGAAGTTTTACTAATGGCTGATATTCATTGCATTCTCACTAGATGCCAGGCCCTGTGTTGAGTATTGTCTTATTCAATCCTTTTTAACCCTGCAAGCTGGCTACTATTAGTTTCTTCATTTTAGGCATGGGGAAGCTGGTATGGAGAATTCATAAAGGGTACTCAGAGTCACAGAACTGGTGAGCAATGGATCTAGGATTCTCACACTGGTCTGTTGTGCTTTGAAGTTTGTACTCAATCACTGCCTTATACTAATTCTCTCATTTTTATTTCAGCTCAGGGTCCAATTTCTTTTCATTAATGTTATAGGACATGAGAATAAATGACACGGGAAGGTCAGGCAAATTATTCACTTCATTTATTTTCTATTATTAGTTCATTAAGAATTAGATTTATTTTCTCCAGTACAATGTGACTTTTTCTTTGTACTTTCATATTTTTTTTCATTTCACTTGTTACCCTAACAGCCTTTTTTTCCTCGTTTCCCTGCTGAGGTCAAGAATCTTGAGGGGAGATTATAATCTGTGTTTTTTGGTTGTTATTGTTAGGTAAAAACTGAATTTGTAAATTAGGCAGAAAGAATATTGTCTTTAATTATTAATTTTTAGTTAATAATTTTGATTTTTCCTTAGTGTTTAGGTACTCTGAGTACCCTTTATAAATTTTTCCTTAGTGATTCTAAAAAAATCCTACTGTTAAATCCAGTTATTGACCTAACCATCATTACCACCATCCCATTGCTAAGGGGATTGCACAGGATATAGCCTGTAAATTTCAGCTCTAAACCGTTATGCTAAAATGAGTACTTATATGAAAAAGAAAATACATTCCTCCTTATTGTCTATAAGTCACCACCAGGAGTTGAGGTTAAATAGGTGAACAAGATTGCATTACAGGCTGTGGATTCCTTACTGTTAGGGGACCCTCCTTCTCCTCTCTGGGCTAAGTGGAGCTTCATGTAGAGTGGCTAAGTATAGACTCAGGTTATCTGGGTTCAAGCCCAGTTTTGTCACTCAATGGCTGTGTGATTTTGGGTAAATTACTTATCTCCGTGTACCTTAGGTTCCTCCTCTGTAAAATGGGACTGATAATAGTTCTTCCCTTATAGGGTTATTATGAGGGTTGAATGAGGTAATATATATATGTGTGTGTGTTAGTCACTCAGTGGTCTCCGACTCTTTGCAACCCTATGGACTGTCGCCCTCTAGGCTCCTCTGTCCATAGGATTCTCCAGGCAAGAATACTGGAGTAGGTTGCAAATTCCTTTTCCAGGGGATCTTCCCCACCCAGAGACTGAACCCGGTATCCTACATCTTTGGCATCACAGATGGATTCTTTACCACTGAGCAACCAGGGAAGCCCAAAGCAACTATACCCCAATACAAGTGTTTTAAGAATGGTATTGTCAACTATGTCACATTGTTGTACAATTCCATTTCATTCCATTCTAGAACATTCCATTTCTAGAACATATTCATTTTGCCTAACTGAAATTTTATATCCTTTGGCTTAACTTTTCCCTTTTTCCCTCATCCTCCAGCTCTTGGCAACCAGCATTCTATTAGCTGTTTCTTTGAGTTTGACTATTTCAGATTCCACATATAAGTGAAATATGCAGTATTTATCTTTTTGTGTCTGGCTTATTTCATTTAGTATAGTGTCCTCTAGTTTCTTCTGTGTTATCACAAATGGCAGGATTTCCTTCTCTTTAAGGGCTGAATAATATTCCATTATATATATATATATATATATATATTTATATTTGTCATGTATATATTTTAGACAATGTGTGTAAATTATGCTGGCTACACAAAAGAGCATTTAGGTTCTTGGATAATTTCACGTTAGGATAGGATGAGTAAAGACCTTTCCAATAATTTTATTTGTTTCTTTTATTTTCAGGGCATTGCTCCTAAAATAGAGTTTTCTACAAGGACAGCCATCAGAGAATGTGTGTTTCTGCATAGAAACAGATTTTTTGTAAGTATAATAAAGAATCCAGAGATAGAAATGTCAGGGATTTCTCTACAAATTTAAAGAATTTCAACCTCAGCTTGGTTTACCAAGTTTAGATACAACTGGACAGACAGAAACCTGGAGACTTATTGCTAGGTTTGAATTTACATAGTCAAATTTATTGTTCAGCCTGTCACATTAGAGTGATGATATTTGGCATGTATTCATCATGGCATAGTTGGTGGAACAGCATGATCCAGAAGCTACAATCACAAGCTTGACGTGTAGTCTAGTTAGTTTTTGTTGTTGTTGTTTCATGACATTTACTCTTGATTTTATCAGCAGTAGTGTTTCTTTCTTTCTTGTGCTGAGGCTGAAGGTCAGAGTTGTATTTGGGGCCCCCTCTTTGGTAACAGTGAGGATTCTTTCTTTTTTGGTAACAGTGAGAGTCTTGGGGCATTCTTGAGCACTACCTTCATTTTGCTTGTTCAGCCCTATTTTCCCTTCACACTCATTTCTTTCTGTTTTTATTTTACCCCATTGCCCATAATTTTGCAACCATGCAAAATCCTTTCTAAAATGATACAGAAAATTAATGAATATAGTTTGTAGACCTCACATAGGGTCCTAGAATAAACATTGAAAATGTGGGCTTTGGATTTAGGGGTACTAAAGAAGCAGGGTCATTAATCTGTGCAAATACATCAATCCCCTTGGGCACTGTAACTCATCAATGGAAAACCAGTGATTAATTTTTAGGAAGGCAATAGCTGCTTTTTAGTCTCTCCTTATTTACTCACTGTTTTCTCCAGTCTGTTTAAATGTGCACAGTGACTTTTCAGTTTATTGCTCTTTTTCTTCCATTCCATTTTGTTAATCTTATTTTAATCTCGTAATATAGAGATCTTGTGTGATCTCCTTCTCTAGTCTTGCAGTCTTCCTCTAGCGCCGTCTAGTGGTGGAGCCTAACAGAACAGCTAGGAAAGCAGAAGGGGGTTTGCAATGGCAGGTTCAGTATCATAAAACTGAGTATAGAAAGGTGGGTTTGGAGCTGAGAGAAAAGTGCTTACTCACCAGTATAGTTGGCTTCTAATTTTTTAATTGTTCTAAACATTTCCATAGTTATACATACAGCCATACTTTTTCCTTAAAATAAATTGCTTGAGGTGAAATCATTGAACCCAAGTATATGGCAAATTCTCTCTCTGTCTCCCTCTTTCGCTGTATTTGTGTGTCTGTCAGTCATCTGATGGGGCATGGAGGTGACTGATACTTTCCAGCTTTCTTATAATACAAATAAAACTCATTTTAAATTTCTTAAAAAAAATTTTTTTATTACATTTTGGCTGCACTGAGTCTTGGTTGGTACATGTCAGATTCTCATTGTGGTGGCTTCTCTTGCTGCAGAGCATGGGCTCTGGGNTGATGGGGTATGGAGGTGACTGATACTTTCCAGCTTTCTTATAATACAAATAAAACTCATTTTAAATTTCTTAAAAAAAATTTTTTTATTACATTTTGGCTGCACTGAGTCTTGGTTGGTACATGTCAGATTCTCATTGTGGTGGCTTCTCTTGCTGCAGAGCATGGGCTCTGGGGCATCTGGGCTCAGCAGCTGTGCATGGGCTTAGTTGTTCTGTAGCATGTAGGATCTTCCTGGACCAGGGGTCAAACCCATGTCGCCTGCATTGGCAGCTGGATTCTCAACCACTGGACCACCAGGGAAGTCACAAATCTCACTGTTAATAGTTTAAATCTACTAGTGATACTAAGCTGACCTGAAGAAAACATTTAAAATGCCTTCCTGAGTTCACGTTTTATAAATCTGAGATGTTAAATCTTCTACCTTAGTTCAGTTAAATACATTTATATTCTGATTGAGCTTTCTTCTTTAAAAATATTGTCTCTTCTTTGGGTTTCAGGAAGAAAGGTGTAAGTCAAGAAGGCCCTTATCTACACCAAATGGACCAAAATTCCCCTTGAGTTGTGTAAAGATGAAACCAAGGGAGAGTAATCTCAACAGAGTGCCCCCAGGCATGCAGTCCCGGCCGCTCTCTCCATATTGCACCAGGCGTTTCTTCCAGGACCAGCCAGCTCAGCTGAACCTTGGATATACTTTCAGAATACCTGGAGAAAGCAAACCTCCGTTTGTAGTAAGACACGTGAGCCTAAAATTGTTTTTCAGGGTCCTTTGGAATGGTGAGGGTGTGAATGAGGATGGAATAAAGGAAGGTTGGACCATGATAACAGATGTGTAAGTAAATAAATAGAGGAAATTCAAATTTAATAATAATAATGATAAAATTATGTTCATTTCCTAGAGTTATTTTCAGGAAACTCCTATAAAGATGTCTTGTACAGAGGACTTGCTGAGTAAATGTCTGCTATCCCTATTTTTAATTTTAGAATTAAAAATAAATTTAATTATTAATAGTGTTATCTGCATAGGACAACCTGCCACTATCCAGGAAAATCAATGAACTGACAGTAGTAGAAGATTCATATCAAAGGCTGGCACATACTCTGTACAGATCTGAAACTAAAGCCTCATCAGTTCTAAGAAAACTGCCTGAGTTTTCATAGTAAGATCATTGTTTAGTGGCCAGCTTTTAAAAATATATATTTATTTATTTGGCTGCCTCCAGTCTTGGTTGTGGCATGCGAGCTGTTTGTTGAGTCATGAGGGATCTTTTCATTGTGGTGCATGGACTCTCTAGCTGCAGGGCATGGGCTTAGTCGCTCCATGGGCATGTGGGATCTTAGTTCCCTGACCAGGGATCAAACTCGTGTTCCCTGCACTGCAAGGCAGATTCTTTACCACTGGACCATTAGGGAATTCACCAGACTGCACTTTAAGAGTAGGAAACATGTGGCTGCAGGAAGAAGCAATGATATGCCATAGTCAAAGTCCTTAATTAAAGTTATATTAGATTTAGCCATCAGGAAGTAGTGGGCAAATTTAATCACACTTGTTTTCATAGTCTTATTTTTGACTACTATAAAAGTAAAGGAAAATACAGAAAAGTTAAGAAAAAAAAATTACCCATAGGTTCACTAGAATAATAAAATCATTGTTTAATTTGATACATTTTGACATTTTTCAATACTTATAAGGCCTTATTTTTTTCCACAAAATTGTAATTATACTGTATATGCAGATTCATTTCTTTACAGTTACATATGTTTTTATTATGTTAAAAACACTTCTAGTATTAGTTCCTGTTTTTCTTTTTTTAATTTATTTATTTAAATTGGAGGCTAATTACTTTACAATATCGTAGTGGTTTTTGCCATACATTGATATGAATCTGCCAAAGGTGTACATGTGTTCCCCATCCTGAACACATCCTGTCAATAATAATATGTGTACTGGTGTTTTTCTTTTTTAAAATTTATTTATTTTACTTTACAGTATTATATTGGTTTTGCCATACATTGACTTGAATCCACCATGAGTGTACATGTGTTCCCCATCCTGAACCCCTCCCACCTCCCTCCCCATCCCATCCCTCTGGGTCATCCCAGTGCACCAGCCCCGAGCACCCTGTATCATATATCAAACTTGGACTGGCAATTTGTTTCACATATGATATTTTACATGTTTCAATGCCATTCTCCCATATCATCCCTCCCTCGCCCTCTCCCACAGAGTCCAAAAGACTGTTCAATACATCTGTGTCTCTTTTGCTGTCTCGCATACAGGGTTATTGTTACCTTCTTTCTAAATTCCATATATATCTATTAGTATACTGTATTGGTGTTTGGTGTTTTTCTTTCTGGCTTACTTCACTCTGTATAATAGGCTCCAGTTTCATCCACCTCATTAGAACTGACTCAAATGCATTTTTTTAATAGCTGAGTAATATTCCATTGTGTATATGTACCACAGCTTTCTTATCCATTCATCTGCCAGTGGACCTCTAGGTTGGTTCCATGCCCTGGCTATTATAAATAGTGCTGCAGTGAACACTGGGGTACACATGTCTCTTTCAATTCTGGTTTCCTCCGTGTGTATGCCCAGCAGTGGGATTTCTGGGTCATAAGGCAGTTCTATTTCCAGTTTTTTAAGGAATCTCCACACTGTTCTCCATAGTGGCTGTACTAGTTTGCATTCCCACCAACAGTGTAAGAGGGTTTTCTTTTCTCCTCACTCTCTGCAGCATTTATTGTTTGCAGACTTTTTAATAGCAGCCATTCTGACCAGCGTGATATGGTACCTCATTGTGGTTTTGATTTGCATTTCTCTGATAATGAGTGATGTTGAGCATCTTTTCATGTGTTTATTAACCATCTGTATGTCTTCTCTGGAGAAATGTCTGTTTAGTTCTTTGGCCCATATTTTGATTGAGTCATTTATTTTTGTGGAAGTGAGATGCAGGAGCTGCTTGTATATATTTGAGATTAATTCTTTGTCAATTGCTTTGTTTGCTATTATTTTTTCCTGTTCTGAAGGCTTTTTCACCTTGCTTATAGTTTCCCTCTTTATGCAAAAGCCTTTAAGTTTAATTAGGTCCCATTTGTTTATTTTTGCTTTTATTTCCATTACTCTGGGNACTCTTGGCCGCTGCCCCTGGCCTCGGAAGTGGGGTGGCTCCTCTCAGCTGTTCCTGTGCCGTCACAGCCCGGCATTCTCGACCGCTGTCTCTGTCCTCCGACGTGGGGTAGCTCCTCTCGGCCATGCTGAGTGGGAAGTGGGGCGGCTCCTCTCAGCTGTTCCTGTACTGTCACAGCCCGAGACTCTTGGCTGCTGTCTCTGTCCTCCAACATGGGGTAGCTCCTCTTGGCTGCGCTGAGTGCCTGACCTCTAATTTTTTAAAAAAAGAATTTTTTAATTACTCAGTATCTGCTAATTTCCGTATTGTTTCTCTAGGCCTATTGAAGTGGATAGTGGTCTATAAAAATAACTACAGGCCCCAACTTAATGAATTCCTGGATGTAGTTAGAAGAGAGATACATGTATAAGCGTAATTTTGATGTTGTGAAGGAATTATTCATAAACTTATTTCTCATTGGCAAAATGTTGATTGTAATTGTTCCTAGTTTGATTGATAAAGATGTGTTTGAGCCTAGTTATAATGAGTTATAATGATTTAAAATTCATGATCCAAGACCACAGTTACTTTTGCACCAACCTATTAATAGAACAGAAATAAGATGTAATATGTTAATAATTAAATTAGCATTTGTTAATAATTAAGCTTTTAAAGCATATACCAGTTCCAAAATGGGTATTTTTTAAATTTTCTTTTCCCACAGTTGGAAAAGAAAAATCATTTTATAATGATTAGAGAATAGAAGTTTTATAGTAAATACTGTGTCTGTGTATTATTTTGCCAGAAGAGACATGGACAGAAGGTAAACTTACATTATCAGAATGTACTTTTTTCCTAAATGCAGTGATGAACCTTTGTGTTTGGATATATGAAGTGAAAAAGTATTTTATTCTCTGTTCGCATCTCAAGTCTTATTTTTATGGCTATTGGGGAAGTCTTAAATGGCAGATTTGAAAGAAAGGTACTTTTGTTAGTAATGTGCAACACACACACACACACACGAGCTTGCTCACACACACACACACACACACACACACACACGAGCTTGCTTGGCAGGAATACTGGAGTGGGTTGCCATTTCCTACTCCAGGGGATCTTCCCACCTCAAGGATCAGACCTGCGTCTCTTGCATCCCCTGCACTGGCAGGCAGGTCTTTACCACTCTACCTGCCCCCTGGGAAGCCCCACTGTGCAGGATCTGCTTCCTTACAAAGTCAATGAACATGCCAGAGCCAAAGCTTTATGTGGTCATATCTTCATTGAGTTGGTTTCCTTTTGAAATAGTCAAAGCAAAGATTTTTTTTTCAGTTTTTTAAACTTTCTTGTACATTTCAAAAAGCACACTTGATTAGGTGATCCATATGCTGCAATCTGGTTCCTTATAATAAAGTTTGACATTCAAATCATAACCCTTGTAATTCTTTTTGTTTGTTTTTTCTTATTTTGAATGAAAAATGTCTTTAGGAAAGATTAGTCTTCTGTTTTATTACTAAGTTAAAATTATATTCATGAATATTTTCTGAACAGTTTAGGATTTTATTTCAAATTGAATATCTTTTTTTTTCTTTAATTATCAATTTTCAAAATAATGGATAGTTCTCTGCCATCTTGAAAAGATCAACAACTAATTTATTGATTTTATCATCGTCATTGATAAATGACAGTGTCATTTTATCATTTTGCCATTGTCATTTATCATTATCATTGAGTATCTTTTTTAAATGCTTCTACACTTGGTTTCTATTAATTTGATCTTATTGAAGTTTTTTTATTTTTGACATTTCTTAAGGTTGTATAATTGTTCATTTATAACAAATAAGGAGCTTTGATTTTTGCCATTTATGTATGCCTCCTGCTGTTCTGTGTCATGAAGTTATCTCTCACTAGTTTGCTTGAGCAGAGCGTCTTAATGTATATTTTGTTGATTCAGTAAGTTAATGTCTCCAAATATTTTGTCTAGGATAGTCACTGTTAATAATTTGGCTTTCTAGAAGATGGATTAAAACAAAAATCTCTGAGTTTGAAAATTAAATGTCAAGAATGTTTGCTTTTCCTCAGTTTTTCCTTTTTTTTTTTAAATTAGTTTTTATCCAAAATTTTTCATTTAAAAAAAAATCACAGTATTTCAGTTTGTTTTATGGGAACCATTCCTTTTATGTTCATTTCCTACCTGATTCTCTTCTCTTTTCTCTTTCTCAAACCTTCAGAGTCTCTTATCAGCATTGATGTATGAAAACATTCTTGATTCATAAAGACATTTTAAAGCTGTTGAAACAATTTAAAGAGAATCAGTGGGTAATCTGACATCTGCTTACCAACCTTTGATGTGACCTTCCAGATGACCGCTAACTTGTAGAAATGGAGGAAAATTTACTATGTTTGGAAAACTGTATTGATTGTAGTCTTACTAGACCCAGGAGGAATGAATGAAACTAAAAGAATGAGAGAAAAGAGCACAGGTATGGAGGACAAAAACCAAAACTATTCCACGTGAATAGTTTCCTAAACACAGAACAAGAAAATTAATTGGAAATTACAAACAGAAGAATAATCAAAGACATAATAAAGAAAACTTCACCAAGAAACACCTATGTATGAAAACTGCCATATGCCAGGAAGAAGAAAACTCAATGTAAAGAGACTCTTAAAAGTTTCAGTCTAGCAGTATTATTTAAAATTAAAGAGAAAAAAATATACCCTGTGAATTTCTAGGCAGAGATAATAAGCTCTCAAAGAAGCAGTTGTAAGTGTTTAGTTAAGACTACAAGTTTCACCCTCGGTAAATAGGGTGAAATAATAGAAATAATAGAAATGTGCTAATAATAGAAATGTGATGAAAATGATAGAATAGCAGCTCTGCTAATAAATTCAGATACACTGTTTTACATTTTTTTTTTAAATCGGTCTTACCCCACCTCTTTATTTTCCCTGTTTCTTTTTCCCTCTCCTCCTATCTCCTTCATCTCCACTCCTCTCATTCCTTTTGTCTTAAATTCTACTTGTAAAAAATTGTTAGAAAATAATGATGCATGTTGTGAAGATAGATGTACAGATTTACTCATCTTTGTGATTTAACATTTTCTTTCTTGAACTGTCTTATTTGGAATCTTGTGTTGGTTTCTGTAGAGCAAAGTGAATCAGTTATACATGTATCCACTTTTTAGGTTCTTTCCCTGATAGGTCATTATAGAATATTGAGTAGAGTTCTCTAGGCTCTACAGATATCTAATATAATAGTGTGTATATGTCAATCCCAATTTATCCCTCTCCTTTCCTCTGCTCACTGTAATCACAAATTTGTTTTCTATATCTGTGACTTTCTGTTTTGTAAATAGGTTCATTTGTATCATTCTTTTAGATTCTGCATGTTAAAGTGATATATGATATTTGTTTTTCTCTGACTGACTTCACTCAGTATGACAATCTCTAGGTCCATCCATGTTGCTGAAAATGACATTATTTCATTCTTTTTAATGGCCAAGTAATATTCCACTGTGTATATGTACCACATCTTTTTTATCTGTTCCTCTCTTGATGGACATTTAAGTTGCTTCCATGTCTTGGCTATTGTAAATAGTGTGGCCGTGAACACTGGGGTGCATATATCTTTTTGAATTATGATTTTCTCTGGATATATGCCATGGAGTGGGATGGCTGTATCATATCATAGCTCTATTTAGTTTTTTAAGGAACCTCCATACTGTTCTTCGTAGTGACTGTACAGATTTACATTCCCACCAGTGTAGGAGGGTTCCCTTTTTTGATGATGACCATTCTGACTGATGTGAAGTGATACCTTGTTCTAGTTTTGATTTGCATTTCTCTGATAATTAGTGATGTTGAGCATCTTTTAATGTGCTTTTTGGCCGTCTGTATGTTATCTTTGAAGAACTGTCTGTTTAGATCTTAACACCCATGTTTTGATTTTTTTTTTTTTTTTAATATTGAGCTGCATGAGCTGTTTGTATATTTTGGAGATCAAACCCTTGTCCATCTCTTCGTTTGCAATGTTGGTTGTCTTTTTGTTTAAGGTTTCCTTTGCTGTGCAAATACTTTTGAATTTAATTAGGTCCTATTATTTTTATTTAAACATTATTCTAGGAGGTGGATCAGAAAAGACCTTACTGCAATTTATGTCACAATTTATGGCAATTTATGTCATTCTGCCTATGTTTTCCTCTAAGAATTGTATAGTATCCAGCTTTACAGATAGGTCTTTAATCCATTTTTATTTTATTTTTGTATATGGTGTTAGGGAGTATTCTATTTTCATTCTTTTATAAGTGGATGATCAGTTTTCCCAGCACCACTTATTGAAGAGACTATCTTTTCTCCATTGTATATTTTTGCCTACTTTGTCACTGATTAGGTGGCCACAGGTTGCATGGGTTATCTCTGGAGTTTCAGTCTTTTTCCATTGATCTATATTCCTGTTTTTGTGCCAGTATCATATTGTTTTGATCACTTTAGTAGTATAGTATGAGGCAGGGAACCTGATTCCTCTAGCTCTGTTCTTCTTTTTCAAGATTGCTTTCACTGTTGAGAGTCTTTTGTGTTTCCATGCAAAATGTAAAATTTTTGGTTCTAATTCTGTGAAAAATGCTGTTGGTAATTTGATAGGAATTGCATTGAATCTATAGATAGCTTTGGGTTGTATTGTCATTTTCACAATATTGATTCCTCCAATTCAAGAACATGGTCTCCCTCTCCATCTGTGTGTGTCATCTTTGATGTCTTTCATCAGTGTCTTATAGTTTTTCAAGTACGGGTCTTTTGCCTCCTTCAGTTCAGTTCAGTCGCTCAGTCTGAGTCTGACTCTTGGTGACCCCATGAATTGCAGCACACCAGGCCTCCCTGTCCATCACCAACTCTTGGAGTTCACTCGAATTCATATCCATTGAGTTGGTGATGCCATCCAGCCATCTCATCCTCTGTCGTCCCCTTCTCCTCCTGCCCCCAATCCGTCCCAGCATCAGAGTCTTTTCAAATGAGTCAGTTCTTCGCATGAGGTGGCCAAAGTATTGGAGGTTCAGTTTCAACATCAGTCCTTCCAACGAACACCCAGGACTGATCTCCTTTAGAATGGACTGGTTAGGTAGGTTTATTTCTACCTATTTTATTCTTTATGATGTGATGGTAAATGGAATTGTTTCCTTAATCTCGCTGATCTTTCATTGTTTGGGTATAGGAATGCATAGATTTCTGTGTATTATTTTTGTATCCTGCAATTCTACCAGATTCATTCATGAGCTCTAGTAGTTTCTTGGAAGCATCTTTAGGATTTTCAATGTATAGTATCATGTTATCTGCAAACAGTGATGATTTTACTTCTTTTTTTCCAAAATCTTTTTGGATTCCTTCTACTTCTGTTTCTTTTCTAATAGCCGTGATTAGGACCTCCAAAGCTGTGTCGAATGAAAGTGGTGAGGGTGGATATCGTTGTCTTGGTCCTTGTGTGTGTGTTTGTGTTTTAGTTGCTAAGTTGTGTCCGACTCTTGAGATCTCATGTACTGTGCCTGCCAGGCTCCTCTCTCCATGGAATTCTCTAGGCAAGAATACTGGGGTGGGTTGCCGTTTCTTTCTTCAGGGGATCTTCCCAACCCAGGGATTGAACCTGGGTCTCCTGCATTGCAAGTAGATTTTTTACCATCTGACCAACAAGGGAAGCCCCTAAGCCCCCTTTCAGGAGAGTTTTTAGTTTTTTTTTTTTTTTTTTAAATCATAAATGGATGTCAAAAGTCTTTTCTTTTATTCTAAAAATTGTTAATGTTGTATAAAATTTTGATTTTGCCTATATTGAAGAATCCTGCATCCCTGGGACAGATCTCACTTGATCAGAGTGTATGATCTTATTTTCTTCGGCTCTGCAATGTGACATATGAAACTTTCCCAACTGGGGATCAAACTGTGCCCCCTGCATTGTAAGTGTGGAGTTTTAATCACTGGACCGTCAAGAAAGTCCTGTACAGTCCTTTAAATGTGTTGTGAATTTGTGTTTGCTAGTATTTTGTTGAGATTTTTTGAGTATACGTTCATCAGTGATACTGGCTTTTAATTTTCTTTGTTTGTGATATCTTTGTCTGGATTTGGTATCAGAGTGGTATTGTAGAATGAGCTTGGGAATGTTCCTTCCTCTGCTATTTTTTGAAAGAGTTCAAAAGGCTAGGTGTTAACTCTTCTGTAAATGTTGGATAGAATTCGCCTGTAAAGTCGTCTGGTCCTGGACTTTGTTTGTGGAAAAATTCTTAATCTTTTTCAATTTCAGTATACTTGTGATTGGTCTGTTCATGTTTTCTGTTTCTTCCTGGTTTTTCTTCCTGTTTCTTTTGGTAAAGGTTATATCTTTTTAAGAATTCATCTGTTTTTTCTAAGTTGTCCATTTTATTGGGAATTGTTACTTATAATCTTTTATGATTCTTTGTATTTCTCTGGTGTCCATTATAACTTTTTTCATTCTAATTTTATTGATTTGAATTCTCTCCCCTTTTTCTTGATGAGTCTGGCTAAAAGTCTATCAATTTTATCTTCTCAAAGAATCAACTTTTAGTTTCATTGATCTTTGCTAGTGTGTTCTTTGTTCCTGTTTCATTTATTTCTACTCTCTATGGTTTCTTTCCTTTTGCTAACTTTGGGTTTTGTTTGTTTTTCTCTCATTGCTTTAGTTATAGGGATGGGTTATTTGTTTGAGATTTTTCTCATTTCATGAGGTAGGATTGTATTCCTATAAACTTCACTCTTAGAAATGCTTTTGCTGTATACCATAGGTTTTGGATTGTTGCATTTTCATTGTCATTTTGCCTGTGGGTGTTTTTTTAATTTACTCTCTGATTTCTTCAAGGATCCATTGGTTATTAAGTAACATTGTTTAACTTCCATGTGTTTGTGTTTTTAACAGGTTTTTTCCTAGAATTTATTTCTAATCTGATAGTGTTGTGGTTGAAAAAGGTGCTTGATATGGTTTCATTTCTCTTACATTTACTGAGGTTTGATTTGTATCCCAAGATGTGATTTGTCCTGGAGAATGTTCCGTGTGTACCGGAGAAGAAACTATTCTGCTGCTTTTGGATGGAATGTCTTATAAGTATCAATTAAGTCTATCTGGCATAATCTATCCTTTAAGGCTTGTGTTTCCTTATTGATTTTCTGTCTGGATGATCTGTTGGTGTAAGTGGGATGTTAAATCCCCGACTGTTAATTGTGTTACTGTAAATCTCCCCATTTATGGTTATTAACATTTGCTCTATATATTGAGGGACTCCTGTGCTGGGTACATATGTAGTTAGTTATAGCTTCTTGGATTGATCCCTTGATCATTGGGTGGTGTCCTTATCTCCTGTAACAGTCTTCATTTTAAAGTCTGTTTTGTCTGATATAAATGTTTCTGCTTGAATAAAAATATTCAATAAATATTTCTGTTTCTTTATTTTTTTTCTTTGCATGGAATGTTTTTTTCCATCCCCTCACTTTCAATCTATATGTGCCCCTAGGTCTGAGGTGTGTCTCTTGTAGACAGCATACATATGGGTCTTGTTTTTGTATCCATTCATCCAGTCTGTGTCTTTTGGTTGGAGCGTTTAATCTATTTTCAGTGAAGGTAGTTATTGATCTGTATGTTCCTTATGTCATTGTCTTAATTGTTTTGAGTTTGTTTTTGTAGGTCTTTTCCCCCCTTACTCTTTTTTCTTTTTTAATTTATCTGTTTTAATTGGAGGCTGATGACTTTACAATATTGTGGTGGTTTTTGCCATACATTGACATGATTCAGCCTTGGGTGTACATCTGTTCCCCACCCTGGACCCCCCTCTCTCCCCATCCCATCTATCAGGGTCATCCCAGTGCACCAGCCCTGAGCACCCTGTCTCATGTATCAAACTTGGACTGGTGATTGTTTCACATATGATATTATACGTGTTTCAATGCTAGTCTCTCAAATCTTCCCACCCTTGCCTTATCCCACAGAGTCCAAAAGACTGTTCTATACATCTGTGTCTCTTTTGCTGTCTCACATACAGAGTTATTGTTACCATCTTTCTAAATTCCATATTTATGTGTTAGTATACTATATTGATGATTTTCTGACTTACTTCACTCTGTATAATAGGCTCCAGTTTCATCCACCTCATTAGAACTGATTCAAATGTATACTTTTTAATGGCTGAGTAATACTCCATTGTGTGTATGTACCACAGCTTTCTTATCCATTCATCTGCTGATAGACATCTAGGTTGCTTCCATGTCCTGGCTGTTATAAACAGTGCTGCAATGAACATTGGGGTATACTTGTCTTTCATTTCTGGTTTCCTCAGTGTGTATGCCCAGCAGTGGGATTGCTGGGTCATATGGCAGTTCTGTTTCCAGTCTTTTAAGGAATCTCCAAACTGTTCTCTATAGTGGCTGTACTAGTTTGCATTTCCACCTGCAGTGTAAAGAGAGTTCCCTTTTCTCCAGCCTCTATTGTTTGTAGATTTTTTGATAGCAGCCATTCTGACCATCATGAGATGGTCATAGTGGTTTTGATTTGTATTTCTCTGATAATGAGTGATGTTGAGCATTTTTTCATGTGTTTGTTAGCCATCTGTATGTCTTCTTTGGAGAAATGTCTGTTTAGTTCTTTGGCCCATTTTTTGATTGGGTCGTTTATTTTTCTGGTATTGAGCTGCATGAGCGGCTTGTATATTTTTGAGATTAGTTCTTTGTCAGTTGCTTCATTTGCTATTATTTTCTCCCATTCTGAAGGCTGTCTTTTCACCTTGCTTATAGTTTCCTTCTTTGTGCAAAAGCTTTTAAGTGTAATTAGGTCCCATTTATTTATTTTTGCTTTTATTTCCATTACTCTGGGAGGTGAGTCATAGAGGATCCTGCTGTGATTTATGTCAGAGAGTTTTTTGCCTGTTATTCCTCTAGGAGTTTTATAGTTTCTGTTCTTACATTTAGATCTTTAATCCATTTTGAGTTTATTTTTGGATATGGTGTTAGGAAATGTTCTGTTTTCATGGTTTTACAAGTGGTTGACCAGTTTTCCCAGCACCACTTGTTAAAGAGATTGTCTTCTTTCCATTGTATATTCTTGCCTCCTTTGTAAAAGATAAGGCGTCCATAGGTGCATTATCTCTGGGCTTTCTATTTTGTTCCACTGATCTATGTTTCTGTCTTTGTGCCAGTACCATAATGTCTTGATGACTGAAGCTTTGTGGTATAGCCTAAAGTCAGGCAGGTTGATACCTCCAGTTCCCTTCTTCTTTCTCAAGATTGCTTTGGCTATTCGAGGTTTTTTTGTATTTCTCTACAAATTGTGAAATTATTTGTTCCAGTTCTGTGAAAAATACCATTGGTAGCTTGATAGGGATTGCATTGAATCCATAGATTGCTTTGGGTAGTATACTCATTTTCACTATATTGATTCTTCCGATCCATGAACATGGTATATTTCTCCATCTATTTGTGTCATCTTTGATTTCTTTCATCAGTGTTTTATAGTTTTCTATATATAGGTCTTTTTGTTTCTTTAGGTAGATTTATTCCTAAGTATCGGAGAAGGCAATGGCACCCCACTCCAGTACTCTTGCCTGGAAAATCCCATGGATGGAGGAGCCTGGTAGGCTGCAGTCCATGGGGTCACGAAGAGTTGTACACAACTGAGAGACTTCACTTTCATGCATTGGAGAAGGAAATGGCAACCCACTCCAGTGTTCTTGCCTGGAGAATCCCAGGGACAGGGGAACCTAGCCTGGTGGGCTGCTGTCTATGGGGTCGCACAGAGTTGGACACGACTGAAGCGACTTAGCAGCAGCAGCAGCATTCCTAAGTATTTTATTCTTTTTGTTGTGATGGTGAATGGAATTGTTTCCTTAATTTCTGTTTTCTCATTGTTATTGTATAGGATTACAAGGTATTTCTGTGTGTTAATTTTATATCCTGCACCTTTCTATATTAATTGATTAGCTCTAGTAATTTTCTGATGGAGTCGTTAGGGTTTTCTGTGTAGAGGATCATGTCATCTGCAAACAGTGAGAGTTTTACTTCTTTTCCAATCTGGATTCATTTTATTTCTTTTTCTTCTCTGATTGTTCTTTTCTTGTGGTTTGATGACCATCTTTATTGTTGTTTGGGTTGTTTTTTCTCTTTTATGTGTGTATTTTTTGTAGTTTTCTGGTTTGCATTTCCCATGAGGTTCTGATATAGCAGTCTGTATATACACAAGGTTGTTTTATGTTGCTGATCTCTTAATTTCAAATACATTTCCCATTTCCTGCATTGTTTCTAGTTGTGGCCTTCTGGCTTCCCCGACTTCCTCATTGTATTGATAAACATTTGCCATAGCCCAGTTTTGAAGAGGCAGGGGGTTGAACTTAAGGCCTTGTATTGAGAGCTTAGATCTCAGTAAACCAACAGGACTTCCTAACTGTTTGGGAATAAGAAGTGAAGGAAATGAAGGCATTTAGGATGATTCTGAGGTTTCTAATGGGGGCTTTCAGTCTGTTTGATTTCATTCACCAAAAATGGCAGTATACGAATAAAGCACATTTGAGAGCAGGAATTGAGGAAGAAAATGGATTCAGTTAAGGTTAAAATGAGTTTGAGGTGCATATGGAGCGTCTAAGTAAAACAGTTTCATTTTGTTGACAGTTGTTAGTAACTTTTGTTTTTTATTTGTTTATGACAGACACTTGAGAGAGCGAGCGCGCTGAGCTGTAAAGAGAAGTTTAGCTATTACCAGTATGTAGTGAACCACTTAGGTCTTTTTGGAGAAAAGGAGATGTATATTAATTTGCCCAGCAAATTTACTCTCATTTACTCTTTCTTCAAGAAACGTTTGTTAAGTACCTATTTGTTCCAGAGTTTATGCTAAGCTTGAGAAATAGAAATTTAAAGAGGATGACCTTTGCTGTTAAGGAGCTAGTTGAGGGAAATGGACACACAAAATAATTTCAGTGTAATAAGGTAAGTGTTGGTGATAGTGATAACCAGAGGGGAGGTATGGGATAGAGAGGTATAATTACTTTAGCTTGGAAGTGGATCAAAAAAGTTTTTTGGACTTGACAGCTGTGTTTTTTTTTAGTAGAATGAAGTGCCGGGAAAAGATGGGTGGGAAAAGAATTCTGGGGAGGGAGGAGCATCATTAGGTAAAGGTTTGATCAACAAAAAAACATGAATTGTGGGAGACAGTTACCCAGAAGATTGGCATTTTAAGGGTCTTAAACATGAGGCAGGAATGGAGGAGATGAGGTCCATGGACAGTGTAAGTGGTGGTGAACGTGGACAGAGAACCACTGAAGGTTTTCATTTGGGAGTGACACAGAACACGTCATGGAAGCTGCTGTGAAAAGTGTCTGCCAGACAAATTCTTGGTGGGGCAGAATTCCAGACAGAGGGTATGATTTGAGCAAAAGCCTAGAGGTGTGAAATAGCAGATCACTTCAGGGGATTTACAGTATTTTATTATTGAATTGTGGAACTCAAGAGAGGGCATGCAGAGAGATGAGAGTGACAGACAGGGAGCGGATCTTGGAGAGTCTTGTGTGCCATGCTAAAGCGCTTGAACTTTATCATGGTAAAGGTCACTGTGGCACTAATAAGGTTCAGGAATGGGGATGAGGAGTCAGTAGGCCTGATGAGACATGAGGGCCAACCTAAAGAAGTAGAAAAATGGAGAAATCAAATTTAAGAAGTTATGTAATAGTTCTCATCCTTGGCTATACACCAAGATCACCTGGAGCATCTTAAAAATGCAACCATCTGCATCACAGTACTGGACGTCGTTATTCACCAAGTTTAAACATGGGCCTGAAAATCCTATTTAACTTTTTAAATTTTATATTTTTCATTAACATAGAGTAAAATTGACTTTTTTTTACTGTACAGTTCCATGAGTTTTAATCCATGTAAAGATTTGTGTAATCTCTGTCAAAACTGAGATACAGAACAGTTCCAGCACCCCAAAATTTTCTGTATTGATATATCTTTATAATAATACCTTTCTCACCATCTCTGATCCCTGGCAAGTTCTGTGTCGTTACAGTTTTGTCTTTTTGAGGCTGTTGTATACAGTGAAGGCAAGCTTTTGAGACTTACTTCTTTCACTTAGCATATCTTTGAGATTCATCTAGATTGTTGGATGTTTTAATAGTCTGTTCCTTTTGATTGCTCAGTAATATTCAACTGTATAGTTGTACTACAGTTTGTTTATCCATCACTCACTGAAGAACATCTTAGTTGTTCCCAGTTTTTGGCAGTATGACTAGAGCTGCTGTAAACATTTATGTATAGATTTTTATTTGAATATAAGTTTTCATTTCTTTAGATTAGGTACCCAGGAGTGGGATTGCTGGGTCACATGGTAAGTATATGTTCAACTTTATAAGAAACTTTTAAAGTGTTTTCCAAAGTGGCTATGCCATTTTATGTTCCCACCATCAGTGTCTAGGAGTTTAGTTGTTTCAGTCTCACCAACTCTTGCTGATGTCCCTATAAACTATTTTAATAGGGGTGTAGCAGTATCTCATTGTGGTTTTCATTTGTGTTTCTCAAATGGCTAATGATGTTGAACGTCTTTTTGTGTATCTATTTGGCATGCATACATCCCTTTGATATGTCTTAAGTCTTGCTCAGTTTTTTAAAAATTTGGTTATTTTCTTACTATTGAATTTTAAGTTTTAAAGCAAATTTATATATATTCTGTATTTCTAACTATGTCTATATAAACACAAATGCTATGTCAGATATGTGATTTGCAAATGTCTTCTGTAGCTACCTTTCTATTTTCTTAACAGTGCTTTTCACAGAACAAAAGGTTTTAATCTTTATTAAGTCCAGTTTAACTTTTCTTGTGTCTTATTGGTCCAACACCATTTGTTGGAAAGATAGTCCTTTTTCCATTGAATTACCTTTGCACTTTTGTTAAAAAAACAGTTCATTATGTTTCTGTGTGTCTTTTTTTGGACTCTGTCTATCTGTTCTTCAGTAACACATTGTTTAATTGTGACTTTAAAGTCCTACAGTGAAATCTGTTTCTTCCTACTTTATTAGAGTTATTTTATCTATTCTATCAATGTTACATTGCTTTTTTTATTTTATAGGTAGTTACATAGGTCTTTCCCTTATTTATGTATGGGAAATTCTGCTGGACGGTTATTATCCGTGGGTTAAATCTGTGGACCAATTTGAAGAGAATTGACAGCCTTTACTGTTTCGAGTTCTCTAATCCAGGATGATGATGCATCTCTCCTATTTAGTTTTTCTTTAATTTCTTTCAGTATACATCCTGTACTTGTTTTGTTAGGTTTATACCTAAGAATTTTATTTGGGGGAGAGCTATTATAAATAGTATAGTTTATTCAGTTTTGGTTTCCAGTTGTTGGTATATAGAAATCTGATTTATTTTTGTGTGTTTAAACTTTGCACAATAAATGCACTTATGAGTTCTAAGTGTTTTTCTTCCAGATTTCTGTTTTGTTTTTTTTTTAGATAATTATGTCATTTGTGAATAAGAACATTTTTATCTACTTCTATACAATTTGTGTGACTTATTTCTTTTCCTTGTACTATTGACTTGACTGGGATGTTTGGTACAAAGTTGAATAGAAATGGTAACAGTAGCCATTCTTGCCTTGTTCCAGATTTTGGGGGAAAGCATTCAATTTTTCACCATTAAATTTGGTGTTAGCTGTAAGTTTTTTATAGTTACTTCTTGAAATTTCTTTATTGCTAGGTTGCTAAGAGTTTCTTATTAATCATGAATGGATGTTGAATTGTGTCATATGCTTTTTCTGCATCAATTGGTTTGATCATGTGATTTTTCTTCTTTTGCCTTTTTATGTGGTAGATTACATTGGTTGACTTTGTCATTGGTCGATCATAATGTATAATTCTTTCTACAGGTTTCTGTAGGTTGCTGAGGCTTCCTAAGTGATGCTTAGTGGCAAAGAACACGCCTGCCAGTGCAGGAGACTTAAGAGACACAGGTTTGATTCCTTGGTGGGGTGATCCCCTGCAGGAGGGCATGGCAACGCACTCCATATTCTTGCCTGGAGAATCCCATGGACGGAGAAGCCTGGCAGGCTATATAGTCCATGGCGTGGCAAAGACTCAAGAGATGACTGAAACAACTTAGCACATATGGGTTGCTAGGACAGGTTTTTTATTTGCTAATGTTTTGTTGAAGATTTTGATATTTTTACTCATGCGTGATACTGTTCTCTATTTTCTTTTTCTGTACTGTCCTTGCAGTGTAATTCTTACACTGTCTACCCGGAATCAGGTCAGATTTAACAGGCTAGGGGCACCGTCCTCCACAAAATGCCTCATTTAAGACCCTAGCCCCAAGGTCCACAGTGTCCAGGCCATTTGTGCTTCTAACCAATTGGCTACAAATTGGGGGTTCCCACTGTCCCCTTAGATTTGCCAGAACAGCTCACAGAATTCAGAAAAGTTTTACTTAGGGTTGTAAACATGCACTTAGTTTTTTAAGAAAGGATGCAAATCAGGACAGTCTAAAAGTCCCTTGGGGTGAGCTCTTGAAGAGCCCCAAGTGCAGAGCTTTTGTGGCTTCAGGATGCACCACCCTCTGCCACGCCATTGTGTATCACCAACCAGGGATTTCATGGGCATGATTGATTGTTTAGCCACATGATTGAACCCAGTCTGCAGTCCCCCTCTTCCTCTCTTTGGAGGTCAGGCTGAGATCACATGACTGATCTTAGTTGATCTTTTCAGTGTGACTAGCAGCTATCTTGAAACTGCCCTTAGGCCAATCATGAATAAAATGGATACTCCTTTGAGACTTCCACTGCAGGGGTCATGGGTTCAATCTCTGGTTGGGAACTAAGATCCTGCATGTGGCACAGTGCAGCTCCCCCCCCCCCCACCCCCCAAAAAAAGATACTCCTTTAACTGGGAAAATCCAAGGGTTTAGTGACTTTCTTCCTTCCAGCACTAGGGACAAAACCCAGCCAAGTCCTTAATTATACAGCAGTCCAGTTTTATCATCAGGGTAATACTGATTTCATAAAATGAGTTGAAAAGTGTTCTCACCTGTTCCATTTTCTGAAGGAGAGTGTAGAGAATTGGTGTCAATTTTTCTGTATTTGGTAGAATTCTCCAGTGAAAACATCTGGTCCTAGAGATTTCATTTGTGGTTGTTTTTAAACTAGAAATTCAGTATCTTTAATAGTTGTATAGCTATTCAAATTATGTCATATTGGGTAAGTTGTGGTAGTTTGTACCTTTTTGAGACATTGGTCTGTTTGATATCAATTGTTGAATTTACATGTATAGGGTTGTTTGTGCTAATCCCTTTAATGTCTGGTGTTTGTAGTGATACTCTTATTTTGGATTCTGGTGGTAATTTGTGTCTTTTTTTGTTTCAGTCTTGTTGGAGGTTTGTTAATTAAATCTTTTCAGAGAACCAGCTTTTTCATTCATTTTTTTTAATTGTTTTTCTGTTTTCAATTTCATTGATTTCTTCATATCTTCATTTCTTTCAGCTGTGAAATTGAAGTGACAGTTGGTTTTAGGTTTATTTTGCTTCTCCTCCTTAAGGTGAGAGGTGAGATTTGAGAACTTTTCTCCATTACAAAAACACTGAAGTTGATTGGCAAGAATACTTAAGTTCTACTCTTAGCAGATTTATACTGTATAGTGTTAGCTGTATTTACCTCATTATATATTAGGTCTTGATACTTCATTCATCTTATGACTGCAAATTTGTACCCTTTTACCAAGCTTTCCCTCTTTGCTTCAGCCCTTGGCAGCCACCTATAATTGTGGCTCCTCTCTGTAATTGTGAGTTCAGTATTTTTTCCACATGTAAGTGATACTGTGCAATATTGGTCTTTCTCTGTCTGGCTTATTTCACTTAGCATGTGCCTTCCAGCTTTATTCATGTTGTTGCAAAGCTGAATGATACTTTATTGTATTTATATGCCATGTCTTTTTCATCTATTTATCTGTTGATGGACAGACACTTAGGTTGTTTCTGTATCTTAGCTGTTACAAGTAATATGAGCTTAGAGAACAGATACCTCTTGGAGATAGTGATTTTGTTTCCTTTGGATGTAACCCCGAAGTAGAATTGCTGGATCATACGATGATTCTATTTTTAATCTCTTGAGGAGCCTTTATACTGTTGCCCACAGTGACTATACCAGTTTGCGTCCACCTACAGTATACCGGGGTTTCCTTTTCTCTGCTTCCTTGCCAGCATTTGTTATCAGTTGTAGTTTTGATAATGGACACCATAACAGATATGAAGTAATATCTCATTGTGATTTTGATGGTGAGCGCATTTGACCATTGATATCAAGCACCTTTTCTCTTATTTGAAGGCTGTTTGTGTGTCTTCTTTGGAAAAATTTCTATTCAGGTCTTGTGTCCATTTTAATTGGATTGTCGGTTTTTTTGTTGTTGAGTTGTATGAGTTCCTTGTCTATTTTGGATATTAAACCCTTATCAGGTAAATGATTTGTGAATATTTTCTCCCATTCCATAGGATGCTTTCTCCCATTCAATAAAATGCTTTCATTTTATTGATGGTTTCCTTTGCTCTGCAGAAGCTTCTTAGTTTCATATAGTCTCACTTTTTTATCTTGCTTTAGTTGCCTTTGCTTTTGATGTCAAATTCAAAAAAATCATTGATAAGACCAATGTTGAGAAGCTTATTCTTTGTTTTCTTCTAGGAATTTGATAGTTTCATGTCTTCTGTTTGTCTTTAATCCATTTTGAGTTGATTTTTGTGTTTGGCGTTAAGATAAGAGTCCAGCTTCATTCTTCTTGAAAATGGTTCTCTAGGATTTCCCAACATCAGTTACTTGAAGAGACTATTCCTTTTCCCATTGTATATTCTTGGATCCTTTGTAGAAGATTCATTAACTGTATTTTATGAATGAGTTTGTTTCTGGAGCCTGAATTCTGTTTCTTTGATCTGTGTGTCTGTTTTTATGCCAATGCCATACTACTTTGGATTACTGTGGCTTATAATATAGTTTGAGTTCAGGAACTATGATGATTCCAGCTTTGTTCTTCATTCTCAAGATTGCTTTGGCTAGTCAGGGTCTTTTGTGAGTCCATACATATTTCAGGATTGTCTTCTTCTTCTGTGGAAAACACCATTAGAATTTTGATAGACATTGTAGTGACTCTGTGGATTGCTTTGGGTAGTGTGGACATTTTAATGATATTTAATTTTCTCTGTCCATGAATGTAGAGTATCTTTTTGTTGGTTTATATTCAGTTTCTTTTATCAGTGTCTTACAGTTTTCAGTGTATGGATCTTTCACCTCCTTGGTTATTTCTGATTATTATATTTTTTGAGGTCATTGTAAATAGGGTTGACGTCTTAGAAAATTCTCTTTCAGATAGTTCATTGTTGGTGTATAGAAATGCGGCTAACTTCTGAATATTGATTTTTGTACCCTGCAACTACTGATTTCTTTTATTACTTCTGGCAGTTCTTGGGTGGAATCTTTGGGATTATGTATATGTAAGAGCATGTAATCTGGAAATAAACAATTTTACTTCTTCCTTTCCATTTTAGATGCCCCTTATTTATGTCATTTTCTTGCCTGTTACCTCTAGCTTAGGGTTTCCAGTACTATATTGAATGGAGTTGGCAAGAAAGGGTATCCTTATCTTGTTTTTGAGCTTATATGAAAAGCTTTTCACCATTGATTATGATGTTAGTTAGGGGCTTATAATGTATGGTCTTTATTATGTTGAGTACATGCCTTCTATATCCAATTTCTTGAGTTCTTACCATGAAAGAATGTTGAATTTTGTCCATTTTTTCCCTCCATGTCTTGAAATGATACGGCTTTTATCTTTCATTTTGTTAATGCGCTATATCTTACAGATTTTGGTATGTTGAGCTATCGTTGCATCCCAGGAATAATTTCCACTTGGTCTTCTTTTCTAATGTAAACATTCACAGCTGTAAATCTCCCTCTCAGTATATTTTAGTTGTGTCCCACAAATGTATTTGTTGTAGTTTTGCTCTCATTTAGTTTCTGTATTTTAAAAATTTCACTCTGGACTTCTTGAACCTTAAATTGTTTAGAAGTGTATTACTTAATTTCCAGGTGTTTGGGAAATTTACTGTTATCCCTGTTCATTTCTAGTTTTATTCCATTGTGGCCAGAGAATATATTCTGTATAATTTCTGTTCTAAATTTGTCAAAGTTTATTTTATGACCTAGAATATGGAGTGTCTTGGTAAATATTTGTGGGCATTTGAAAAGAATGTATTCTTCTGTAGTTGAGGAGAGTATTCTTTAAGTTCAGACCCTGTTGATTAATGGTATCTTTTAGTTCTGTATCTTTGAAGTTTTTGTCTAGTAGTTCTGTTGTGACTGGGGTGTTGAAGTCTCCAATTGATAGTGCAGATTGTGTTGTTGCATGCGCATGCAGGATTGCTATGTGTTCTTGTATTGGACTCTCTTATCATTATGTAATGTATGTCCTTTGTTCCTGGTCATTTTCTTTTTTGTTCTATCAGTACTTTGTCTGGTGTTGATTAATTTTTCCTGCTGTCTTTCAATTAGAGTTTATGTGTTTTATCTTTTCTGTTCATTTACTTTTAACCTACTTGTATCATCATATCGGAAGTAGTTTGATGTAGATAGCATATAGTTAGTTCATACTTTTTGAATCTAGTCTGCCAAACTGTCTTTAATTGTTATGTTTAGACCATTTACATTTAATGTAATATGGTTGTGTTAGAGCTTAATTCTGCCTTTTATTTTTGCTTTTTGTTACTCCTTCTATTTTTTTCCCTGTTTGTCACTTTTCCTGCCTTCATGTGGGTTGCTTGAACAGATTTTTAGAATTCCATTCCAGTTTTTGTTTCAGTTGAACTTTTAGGGTAGCTCTAGTGGTGACAACTTTCCTTTTTCTTTTTCTGAGAAGATTTTGGTTTTACCTTCATTGATAGTTTCCCTGAATATGGAACCCTGGGTGACAGTTCTTTTCTTTCAGCTCTTGAAAATGTGACACTGCCTTCAAATACTGGCCTCCCTAGTTTCTGATGAGAAATCCACTGTCATTTGAATCATGCTCCTCTACAGATAATGTCTTTTTTTTTTTTTTTTAACCTGCTTTCAAGATTTTTTCTTTGTATTTTGTAAAGTTTGATTATGATACATTTTGGCATTGGTTCCTTTTAATCCCTATCCTGTTTGGATTTGCTCAGCTTCTTGAATCTATGGTTTGCACATTTTGCCACATTTGGAAGATTTCATCCTTGACTTCTTCATATACAGCTGAGCCTTGAACATTGTGGGGGCTGGGGCACCAGTCTCTTCACTGCTGTGTGCAGCATCTTTATGTGTGGCTTTATAGTCAGTCCTCTGTATCCACAGTTCCCTGTTCATGGACTTAACAAAACGTGGATAGTGTAGTACCGTAGCATTTATTGGAAAAAAAAATCTGTGTATAAGTGAACCTGTGCAACCGTGGTTATCTGTACTCTTTCGGCCCCCTCCTCTGTTTTTGTTTTAAATGATGGCCACTTTAAAATCCTGGTGGTGTGTGTTTGTGTGAGTCGCTCAAGTTGTGTCCAGCTCCATGGATTGTAGCCCGCTGGGCTCTTCTGTTGATGGAATTCTCCAGGCAAGAATACTGAAGTGGGTAGCCAGTCCTTTCTTCAGGGGAGCTTCCTGACCAAGAGATCGAACCCCAGTCTCCTGGGGTTGCAGGAGATTCTCTTTGCAATCTGAGCCACCAGGGGAGCCCTAAATTCTGGTTAGATAAGTCAAATATCTGTGTCGCTTGGGATTGGCAATTCTATTTGCTCATTGAAGTTAATTTAAGATTTTCCTGGTACTTGGTATGATGGATGATTTTCAGTTGTATTCTGGGTGTTTCTATGTTATGTTGTGAGATTCTGGATCCTATGTATGGCTCGCTTTGCAGTCCCCCAGTTTAGGTGTAGTGTACACAGGTTCAGGCAGCACCAGAGTAGATGAAAACAAAGGACCTACTTAAACTGTCTAGTTGCTGCTGGGCTGGGAGTTGAAATTCAACTCTCCCTCACTGGATCCTTCTGATACTATCGCCGTCGGGAAAGAGGATTGCCAGGCTAGCATCACCGAGCATTGCTTCATCCTGCCTTTTTGCTGTCTTGTGGGATTGGGAGTTTAACTGCCCCATTGACATCACCTTCGTGGGAAAAGCTCATGGTCACTTGTCCTGCCTTACTGACACCAGGTGGGACCATAAGTCCAACTTGCCTCACTGGCACTGAAGGTGTAGTTTTTTCCTTTAGTCTTTGGTTAAAATTGGGCACATACTAACAAAAAGTTTTCTGTTCTGTTGGCTGCTTTTCCCTGTCCTTTGGCTAGAGAGACAGGGCTTTTCTTGAGGGTGGTTTTCGTTTGTTTTTTGATATGTGCCTGTTGGCAGTTACAGGTTGGAGGCTTCTTCAGCATGCCAGTAAGGATGTATGGGAGACTCAGAGAAACCCAGGGAGTTCACTGTGCTGCTCCGAAATCCCAGGGTCCCTGAGGCATTTTGCCTTCTTTCTACCATTCAGTCTTCCTTTGTATGTTGTATTACGTACCCTAGGTTTTCTTAGTTGTAAGTGGGAGGACTGGCAAGGAATAAGGCATACTCCATCTTGGCCAAAACAAATTATCTATGAGTCTTTTTTCTTTATAATTGTGAAAAAATAGACATATCATAAAATTTATCATCTTAGCCTTTTTTTGTTTGTTTTGGTTGTACTACACAGCTTGCAGGACCTTAAGTTCCCTGACCTGGGATTGACTCCTGGGCCACAGCAGTGAAAGCACCAAGTCCTAACCACTAGACCACCAGGGAACTCTCCATCTTAGCCATTTTTAAGTGTGGTACAGTTAAATAATCTTAAGTACATTCACATTGTGCAACTCATCTCTAGCATTTTCTTCATCTTGCAAAACTAGTGCTTATTACTGTTGAACAGATTTTCCACTCTCCCTTCTTTCCCCCAGTCCCCAGCAGCTATTGTTTATTGTGCTTTCTGTCTTTATGAATTTGATTACTCTAGGTTCTTCTTATAAATGAACTCATACAGTATTTGTCTTTTTATGACTGGTTTATTTTCACAAAGCGTAACGTCTTCAAGGTTAATTCATGTTGTAGCACGTCAGAATTTCCTTTATCAGGCGTAATAATAGTCCACTGTATGTGCGGTTGACCCTTAAAGCAACATAGGTTTGAACTACAAGAGTCCACATATACGTGTTTTTTTTTTTTCCATTGGTAAATACTACAGACCCACGAGAGCCACAGTTGGTTGAACCTAATGATTTGGAACCATGGATAGGGAGGAATCACAGGTCTGGAAGAATTATAGCTACGTCAGTCAACGTAGCTGACTTGAAGTTGCTTGTAAATTTTCCACTGAGTGGAGAAAGTTGGTGTCCCTAACCCCTGAATTGCTCATGGGTCAACCACATTTTGGTTATTGTGAAAAATGCTCCTGTGAACCTGGATGTACAAATATTTAAGACACTGCTTTTAATTCTTTTGGGTATATACTCAGGAGTGAAATTGCTTGATCATATTATATTTTAAGTATTTTGAGGGATTGTCATACTGTTTTCAGTAAGCAGCTATACCAGTTTATATTCCCCCAAACTGTGCACAAGGAGTTCAATTTCTCCACCTTCTCACCTCTTGCTGCCTTTTTTTTTTTTTTGACAATAGCCATTCTGATGGCTGTGAAGTAGTATCTCAGTGGGGTTTCTTTTTGCATTTCCCTGATGATTAGTGATGTCCAGCATCTTTTCATGTTCTGGTTGGCCATTTGTCTTTGGAGAAATGTCTGTCTGTTCAAGTCCTTTGCCCACTTTTAAGTCAGAATTTTGGTTGTTGAAGTTCCTTATATATTCTGAGTACTAACTCTTAAATAAATGAGTTACAAATATTCTCTCCCATTCCTTAAACTACCTCTTCACTCTCTTGATTATATTATTTGATGCACAGTTTTTAGTTTTTATGTAGTCTAATTTATTTTTACTTTGTTTCCTGTGCTTTTGGTATCATATCCAACAAATCATTGCCAAATCCAGTGTCATGAAGCTTTTCCTTTATATTTTTTTCTACAAGTTTTAGCTTTTACATTTAGATATTTGATCCATTTTGAGTTAGTTTCTGCATATGGTGTAAGGTAAGAGTTCATATATTTGTCTCTTTTAACATCAGTCTTAGTTTTAGAAAGATAACAAAAGCCTTTAATAGAACTTGTTAATAAGCACAAAATTCTAAACAAATTTGAGTTGCTTTGTTATTAGACGTCTCTCTTTTTAACTTTGGTGACCTCCTAAGGCTTTCTGCAGTAATGCACACAAATGTTGTTCTTTTACTTAAGCTACTCTTTTATAAAAATAATATTACTGTTTAAATTGTCTATGGTAGCCATGAGTATTGTATAAAAAAGCAGAAAAACAAGTAATCATAGAATAAGAGAGAAGGACCAGCATTCTCTTTTTGTCTTTTTTTTTTATAGTGTTCAGCTAGATTTCATGGTATGGTGGAAAAAACCCCGGATAGGCAATTTTTAATCTGGATTTTGTTATTTATTAGCTCTGAGACCAATTTGTCAAGTTTCTTTGGATCTCTTTTGTTCATCTGTAGTGCCTCCTTCATAGTTAATTCTGTGAGATAATATATATAGTCAATAAATGTGAAGTTCTTACCCCCTATATTGTGATTTTCGAAGAATGTATATACAATTTATTGACAAAACTAAGTATCTGCATAATATTAAAATAGTTGTTTAAGTCATTTGAGTTTAAGTCATTGAGTTTTCAAAGTAAAGTGACAGTTACTCTTTACTATTTGTGAAGGAGAGTCTGTTGAGCTTATAACTCTTATAACACTTATTACTCATACACCTTCCACCATATATATTATAGTTTAATAAAAAGATTACTCTAAAAATATTCTCTACCATATATATTATACTTTAATATAAAGATTACTCTAAAAATATTCTACAGTATGGTGTTAACTAGATTTATATCTATATTGTGGGATCATGGTTGGTGTTTTTTTTCTTCGTGATACTTTCCTATATTTTCCAGATTTTCTGAACTGATCATGATTACTTTTAAAATTATGTTGTAAAAGACATTTTAAAGGTAACTTCATACTGAAATGTTTATAGATTAAATGATATA
>SJYA01002091.1:271577-356412 GCA_006410615.1 Neotragus moschatus
TTTTTTTTTTTTTTTAACCTGCTTTCAAGATTTTTTCTTTGTATTTTGTAAAGTTTGATTATGATACATTTTGGCATTGGTTCCTTTTAATCCCTATCCTGTTTGGATTTGCTCAGCTTCTTGAATCTATGGTTTGCACATTTTGCCACATTTGGAAGATTTCATCCTTGACTTCTTCATATACAGCTGAGCCTTGAACATTGTGGGGGCTGGGGCACCAGTCTCTTCACTGCTGTGTGCAGCATCTTTATGTGTGGCTTTATAGTCAGTCCTCTGTATCCACAGTTCCCTGTTCATGGACTTAACAAAACGTGGATAGTGTAGTACCGTAGCATTTATTGGAAAAAAAAATCTGTGTATAAGTGAACCTGTGCAACCGTGGTTATCTGTACTCTTTCGGCCCCCTCCTCTGTTTTTGTTTTAAATGATGGCCACTTTAAAATCCTGGTGGTGTGTGTTTGTGTGAGTCGCTCAAGTTGTGTCCAGCTCCATGGATTGTAGCCCGCTGGGCTCTTCTGTTGATGGAATTCTCCAGGCAAGAATACTGAAGTGGGTAGCCAGTCCTTTCTTCAGGGGAGCTTCCTGACCAAGAGATCGAACCCCAGTCTCCTGGGGTTGCAGGAGATTCTCTTTGCAATCTGAGCCACCAGGGGAGCCCTAAATTCTGGTTAGATAAGTCAAATATCTGTGTCGCTTGGGATTGGCAATTCTATTTGCTCATTGAAGTTAATTTAAGATTTTCCTGGTACTTGGTATGATGGATGATTTTCAGTTGTATTCTGGGTGTTTCTATGTTATGTTGTGAGATTCTGGATCCTATGTATGGCTCGCTTTGCAGTCCCCCAGTTTAGGTGTAGTGTACACAGGTTCAGGCAGCACCAGAGTAGATGAAAACAAAGGACCTACTTAAACTGTCTAGTTGCTGCTGGGCTGGGAGTTGAAATTCAACTCTCCCTCACTGGATCCTTCTGATACTATCGCCGTCGGGAAAGAGGATTGCCAGGCTAGCATCACCGAGCATTGCTTCATCCTGCCTTTTTGCTGTCTTGTGGGATTGGGAGTTTAACTGCCCCATTGACATCACCTTCGTGGGAAAAGCTCATGGTCACTTGTCCTGCCTTACTGACACCAGGTGGGACCATAAGTCCAACTTGCCTCACTGGCACTGAAGGTGTAGTTTTTTCCTTTAGTCTTTGGTTAAAATTGGGCACATACTAACAAAAAGTTTTCTGTTCTGTTGGCTGCTTTTCCCTGTCCTTTGGCTAGAGAGACAGGGCTTTTCTTGAGGGTGGTTTTCGTTTGTTTTTTGATATGTGCCTGTTGGCAGTTACAGGTTGGAGGCTTCTTCAGCATGCCAGTAAGGATGTATGGGAGACTCAGAGAAACCCAGGGAGTTCACTGTGCTGCTCCGAAATCCCAGGGTCCCTGAGGCATTTTGCCTTCTTTCTACCATTCAGTCTTCCTTTGTATGTTGTATTACGTACCCTAGGTTTTCTTAGTTGTAAGTGGGAGGACTGGCAAGGAATAAGGCATACTCCATCTTGGCCAAAACAAATTATCTATGAGTCTTTTTTCTTTATAATTGTGAAAAAATAGACATATCATAAAATTTATCATCTTAGCCTTTTTTTGTTTGTTTTGGTTGTACTACACAGCTTGCAGGACCTTAAGTTCCCTGACCTGGGATTGACTCCTGGGCCACAGCAGTGAAAGCACCAAGTCCTAACCACTAGACCACCAGGGAACTCTCCATCTTAGCCATTTTTAAGTGTGGTACAGTTAAATAATCTTAAGTACATTCACATTGTGCAACTCATCTCTAGCATTTTCTTCATCTTGCAAAACTAGTGCTTATTACTGTTGAACAGATTTTCCACTCTCCCTTCTTTCCCCCAGTCCCCAGCAGCTATTGTTTATTGTGCTTTCTGTCTTTATGAATTTGATTACTCTAGGTTCTTCTTATAAATGAACTCATACAGTATTTGTCTTTTTATGACTGGTTTATTTTCACAAAGCGTAACGTCTTCAAGGTTAATTCATGTTGTAGCACGTCAGAATTTCCTTTATCAGGCGTAATAATAGTCCACTGTATGTGCGGTTGACCCTTAAAGCAACATAGGTTTGAACTACAAGAGTCCACATATACGTGTTTTTTTTTTTTCCATTGGTAAATACTACAGACCCACGAGAGCCACAGTTGGTTGAACCTAATGATTTGGAACCATGGATAGGGAGGAATCACAGGTCTGGAAGAATTATAGCTACGTCAGTCAACGTAGCTGACTTGAAGTTGCTTGTAAATTTTCCACTGAGTGGAGAAAGTTGGTGTCCCTAACCCCTGAATTGCTCATGGGTCAACCACATTTTGGTTATTGTGAAAAATGCTCCTGTGAACCTGGATGTACAAATATTTAAGACACTGCTTTTAATTCTTTTGGGTATATACTCAGGAGTGAAATTGCTTGATCATATTATATTTTAAGTATTTTGAGGGATTGTCATACTGTTTTCAGTAAGCAGCTATACCAGTTTATATTCCCCCAAACTGTGCACAAGGAGTTCAATTTCTCCACCTTCTCACCTCTTGCTGCCTTTTTTTTTTTTTTGACAATAGCCATTCTGATGGCTGTGAAGTAGTATCTCAGTGGGGTTTCTTTTTGCATTTCCCTGATGATTAGTGATGTCCAGCATCTTTTCATGTTCTGGTTGGCCATTTGTCTTTGGAGAAATGTCTGTCTGTTCAAGTCCTTTGCCCACTTTTAAGTCAGAATTTTGGTTGTTGAAGTTCCTTATATATTCTGAGTACTAACTCTTAAATAAATGAGTTACAAATATTCTCTCCCATTCCTTAAACTACCTCTTCACTCTCTTGATTATATTATTTGATGCACAGTTTTTAGTTTTTATGTAGTCTAATTTATTTTTACTTTGTTTCCTGTGCTTTTGGTATCATATCCAACAAATCATTGCCAAATCCAGTGTCATGAAGCTTTTCCTTTATATTTTTTTCTACAAGTTTTAGCTTTTACATTTAGATATTTGATCCATTTTGAGTTAGTTTCTGCATATGGTGTAAGGTAAGAGTTCATATATTTGTCTCTTTTAACATCAGTCTTAGTTTTAGAAAGATAACAAAAGCCTTTAATAGAACTTGTTAATAAGCACAAAATTCTAAACAAATTTGAGTTGCTTTGTTATTAGACGTCTCTCTTTTTAACTTTGGTGACCTCCTAAGGCTTTCTGCAGTAATGCACACAAATGTTGTTCTTTTACTTAAGCTACTCTTTTATAAAAATAATATTACTGTTTAAATTGTCTATGGTAGCCATGAGTATTGTATAAAAAAGCAGAAAAACAAGTAATCATAGAATAAGAGAGAAGGACCAGCATTCTCTTTTTGTCTTTTTTTTTTATAGTGTTCAGCTAGATTTCATGGTATGGTGGAAAAAACCCCGGATAGGCAATTTTTAATCTGGATTTTGTTATTTATTAGCTCTGAGACCAATTTGTCAAGTTTCTTTGGATCTCTTTTGTTCATCTGTAGTGCCTCCTTCATAGTTAATTCTGTGAGATAATATATATAGTCAATAAATGTGAAGTTCTTACCCCCTATATTGTGATTTTCGAAGAATGTATATACAATTTATTGACAAAACTAAGTATCTGCATAATATTAAAATAGTTGTTTAAGTCATTTGAGTTTAAGTCATTGAGTTTTCAAAGTAAAGTGACAGTTACTCTTTACTATTTGTGAAGGAGAGTCTGTTGAGCTTATAACTCTTATAACACTTATTACTCATACACCTTCCACCATATATATTATAGTTTAATAAAAAGATTACTCTAAAAATATTCTCTACCATATATATTATACTTTAATATAAAGATTACTCTAAAAATATTCTACAGTATGGTGTTAACTAGATTTATATCTATATTGTGGGATCATGGTTGGTGTTTTTTTTCTTCGTGATACTTTCCTATATTTTCCAGATTTTCTGAACTGATCATGATTACTTTTAAAATTATGTTGTAAAAGACATTTTAAAGGTAACTTCATACTGAAATGTTTATAGATTAAATGATATACCTTGAATTTGTGTACCATTGAACTGAACTCATTGGGGAGGGGAATGTGAAGTGGGTGTAGGGTATAAGTGGAGTATGGTCATTGTTGAAGGTAGATAATGGGACATGGGGATTCGGTATATTATCCTCTACTGTCAAATATGTTTGGAATTTTCAGTAATAAAAAAATTTTTTAAACTGTTAAAATGAAAGAGTACACTGTGAAATGGAAGACTTAAAAAGGACTCAAGAATAAGATGATTTTCTTTTTTCCAAGAAGAGTAGTTTTTTTTTTCTCAAAGTTACTCTGTGACATGTGGGATCTTCCCTGATCAGGGATCAAACCCATGTCTCCTGCACTGGCATGTGGGTTTGTTACTGCTGAGTCACCAGGGAAGCCCCATACATGCTTTTTTTTACATTCTTTTCCCATTTAGGTCATTACAGAGGATTGAGTTATAGTTACCTGTGCTAGGTCCTGACTAGCTATTTTATATGTAGTAAAGAAGCATAACTTACTTCAATTCTCTAAAGGCTAAGAGAGGTGAGGAAACTGCAGAAGAAAAGGTTGAAGCTGGCAAAGATTGGTTCATGAGGGTTAAGAAAAGAAGCTGTCTCTAGAACATGAAAGGGCAAGGAGAAGCAGGAAGTGCTGCTGTAGAAGCTGCAGAAGTTTCCAGAAGATCTAGCTAAGATCACTAATGGGGGTGGCTGCCCTAAAAAGCATCTTTTCAGTATCAGTGAAACAGCCTTGTATTTCAGTATCAATCAAACAGTGAAACCACAACCACTGGATCACCAGGGGATTCCCCCAAGTGTTTTTTAATTAGAGTATGGACATGTTTTTAAGGAATAATGCTATTTTGGCACACTTAATAGATTACAGTATAGTATAAACATAACTTTTATAGGCCCTGGGATGCCATCTAGGACTTTCATAGCTAGAGAGAGAAGTCAGTGACTGGTTTCAAGGCTTTGAAGGACAGGCTGACTCTGCTGCTGCTGCTAAGTTGCTTCAGTCGTGTCTGACTCTGTGCAACCCTATAGACAGCAGCCCACCAGGCTCCCCCGTCCCTGGGATTCTCCAGGCAAGAACACTGGAGTGGGTTGCCATTTCCTTCTCCAGTGCATGAAAGTGAAAAGTGAAAGTGAAGTCGCTCAGTCTTGTCTGACTTTTTGCGATCCCATGGACTGCAGCCTACCAGGCTCCTCCATCCATGGGATTTTCCAGGCAAGAGTACTGGAGTGGGGTGCCATTGCCTTTTCTGCTGACTTTCTAGTTAGGGGCTAATTAATGCAGCTTAATACTGGCTTTAAGTTGAAGCCAGTATTTATTTGCCATTACGAAAGTCCTCAGGGCCCTTAAGGATCATGCTAAGACTCCTCTGCCTGCGCTTGGTCAATGCAGCAACAAAGCCTGGGTGGTACCTTATCTGTTTACAGCAGGGCTACTGAATATTTTAAGCCCACTGTTGAGACCTACTGGTTAAACAAAAGATTCCTTTCAAAGTATTACTACTCATTGACAGTATTCCTGGTCACTGAAGAGCTCTGTTGGAGATGTACAACGAGATTCAAGTTGTTTTCATGCCTATTAATAACACATTATCCATGCTGCAGCCCACAGATAAAGAAGTAATTTCCACTTTCAAGTCTTATTAATGAAGAAATATGTTTTGTAAGGCTATACCTGCCATAATAGTGATTCCTTTGTTGTTTCTGGGAAGAGTAAATGAAAACCTCTGGAAAGGATCCACCATTCTAAATGCAATTAACATTTGATTCATAGGAGCAGATCAAATACCAACATTAACAGGAGATTGGAAGAAGTTGATTTCAACCCTCATGGGTGACTTTAAGGAGTTTGAGGGTTCAATGGAGGAAGTAACTGCAGATGTGGTGGAAATATCAAGAGAAGTAGAATTAAAAATGGAGCCTGAAGATGTGACTGAATTGCTGCAGTCTCATGATAAAGCTTTAACAGATGAGGAGCTGCTTTTTATGGATGAGCAAAAGAAAGTAGTTTCTTTATGTGTAATCTGTTCCTGGTGAAGATGCTGTGAAGATTATTGGAATGACAACAAAGGATTTAGAATGTAACGTATATTTTGTTGATAAAGCAGCAGCAGATTTTGAGAGGATTGACTCCCAATTTTGAAAGTTCTACTGTGGGTAAAACACTGTAAAATAGCATTGCATGCTACAGAGAAATTGTTCCTGAAAGGAATAGTCAGTTGATATGGCAGACTTCATTGATGTCTTATTTTCAGAAATTGCCATACCCACCCCACTCAGTAACCCCCACCCTCATTAGTCAGCAGCCATCAACTCCAAGGCAAGACCCTCCACAAGGTGAAGGGGAGGATGATTGATCGTATTTTTAGCAATAAAATATTTTTTGTTGGAGGAAGGGGCAGCGCCACACTGCCTGGCTTTCAGGATCTTAGTTCCCAGACCAGGGATGGAACCTGTACCTGTGCATTGAAAGTGCGAAACCATAACCACTGGATCACCAGGGGATTCCCCCAAAGTATTTTTTAATTAGCGTATGGACATGTTTTTAAGGCATAATGCTATTATGGCATACTTACTAGATTACAGTATAGTATAAACATAACTTTTATAGGCCCTGGAAACCAAACATTTGTGTGCCTTTATTGTGATACTTGCTGTATTGCAGTGGTCTGGGACTGAACCCTCCAGGATCTCTGAGGTATGCTTGTATACATTTATGAAATGCTTTCATAAAATCAAGCTTGGGTGGTTCCCTTCTGCTGCTGCTAAGTCGCTTCAGTTGTGTCCGACTCTGTGTGACCCCATAGACGGCAGCCCACCAAGCTCCCCCATCCCTGGGATTCTCCAGGCAAGAATACTGGAGTGGGTTGCCATCTCCTTCTCCAGTGCATGAAAGTGAAAAGTGAAAGTGAAGTCACTCAGTCATGTTCCACTCTTAGCAACCCCATGGACTGCAGCTAACCAGGCTCCTCCATCCATGGTATTTTTCCGGCAAGAGTACTTACTGGAGTGGGCTGCCATTGCCTTCTCCGTCACACTTCCTAGATGCTCCTAATATTCTTATGAGTGGTGGTTTAGTTGCTAAGTCGTGTCCAACACTTCTGCGACCCCACGGACCATAACCCGTCAGGCTCCTCTGTCTATGGGATATCCAGTGCAAGAATACTAGAGTGCATTTCCCTTTCCTTCTCCAGGGCATCTTCCCAACCAAGGGGTCAAACCCCTGTCTCCTGCATTGGCAGGCAGATTCTTTACTGCTGAGCCACTGGGGACGCCCCATTTTTAGGGGATAGAAATCTAAATATTATTATGCCTGTTTGAAAAGTCTATAAACTGAAGTTTAGAAAGGTCATACAGTGGCAGACCTGGGGTTTGACTCTCAATCTTTTGGGGCTTCTAACCCATTTCTTGCTACTGTATTTTACTTATGCAGCCAAGTTGAAATAGAGCTGAAGGCCCTGAATTACACAAGTGCAGTATTCTTTCCATGATCCCGTAGCTGTGGCTTCTGCATATCTTCCTTTGAGCAGAATCTATGAAACGTCAATTGTTTATTTACCAGTAGGGATGTTAACACTGAGAACAATAACTTCTTGTTGATTTTCACTGTAGCCACTGCAAGTTGTTGATCGAAGACAGCCGCTGCATTCCTTTCTGTCCAAATATTTAGTTCTGTTAAAGGACCATGTTCATAATTCATGATTTCACTAAGAGTTTATCTTCAGTTCAGTTCAGTTGCTCAGTCGTATCCGACTCTTTGCAACCCCATGAATCGCAGCACGCCAGGCCTCCCTGTCCATGACCAACTCCCAGAGTTCACTCAGACTCACATCCATCGAGTCAGTGATGCCATCCAGCCATCTCATCCTCTGTCGTCCCCTTCTCCTCCTGCTCCCAACCCCTTCCAGCATCAGAGTCTTTTCCAATGAGTCAACTCTTCGCATGAGGTGGCCAAAGTACTAGAGCTTCAGCTTCAGCATCATTCCTTCCAAAGAAATCCCAGGATCGATCTCCTTCAGAATGGACTGGTTGGTTACCTATATTTATCCCTTTAGTGTCATTAGACAGGCACTTGATCTGAATTCTATTGAGATTTTTTATTTGGTATTTTATACATGAAGTCTGGAAATGGAAAGAATTATTGAGTTGAAATATTTACTATTCAAATTACATTTCTAATTTTGACTTTCAAAAAATGATTTTTTTTCTACTTCTGAATTAACAGGCAGCACAGTGGTTTTTGTTTTGTTAGAACTTGTATGGGCACATTGGAAAACTACAAAAACAGCATTGTTCTAAAATTAATATTCTTTTAAAATTAATATGTCATTGAAATTTAGTCCTTTGTTTTATGCTTATTCCATAGCAAGTCATACTTAAATCATTCTAAATCCTTCTTGTCTTCTTGAGTAAGTCACTTCAGGTTTTTTATTCAGGTTATTTAATCTGTAAAATGGACATGTTGGCAGTACTCTCTGCTGTTCTAAGAAATAATATATATGTAGAACTTCTTGGTAAATTGTAACATGCTACACAAATAGAATATATTTTTGTTGTTTATTAGACCTGTTTGTATTTGTGTGATTTTAGTGAGCGAATCAATAATTTTCATCATCTTAGAAGACATTTCTCACTAATCTCGTATTATTGATGTACCACATATTGAAGAAACAGTTTCAGTGTATTAGAATTTTTCTTTGCTAGTTTTATTTACCATGTCAAACTTACTTAAGTAAATTAGAGAACTTAAATTTCAGTAGTATGCCATGTCTGCAGGGAATGTTCCAGAATCCCCAGTGGATGCTTGGAACAGTGGGTAGCTATTGAACCATCTGTACACTGTGTTTTTACTTAAACATACATACCTATGATACAGTTTAAGTACAGTAAATTAAGAACAATTAACAGAACAGTTAAAGCAATATAAGGTAATAAGATTATATAAATATGGTCTTTTTCTCTAAATATATCTTATTGTAAAAATTTAATGCTTTTTCCATCTTAACTAAGAACTTAACACACTATGGCTATAACTTTTGCAGTTTGAGGTGTGACAGCAAAATTAACACAAATTTCTTTTTCTTTCTTCACAATTTCGTATGTAGAAGGTTTGTTTTTACCAAAGATCTTAGCAACCTCAGCCTTCAGTTTTTTTCTTTCCTTATTAAGTCAAGAACTTACACATTTTCCCTTAAGGAAAGCACGTTTAGTTACGTGCATGCATGCTCAGTTGTGTCCTACTCTTTGTGACCCCATGGACTCTAGCCTGCCCAGTTCTTCTGTCCATGGGATTTCTCGGGAGAGATTACTGAAGTGGGTTGCCGTTTCCTCCTCCAGGGGATCTTTGCAACCCAGGAACCGAACCCCCATCTCTTGCTTCTAGGGATCAAACCTGTGTCTCTTACATCTCCTGCATTGGCAGATGGATTCCTTATTCCTGCACTACCTGGGAAGCCCAAAAGAAAGCACTTTAAGGGAAGCTAAAACTTCTCTTTGCCGGCATCACTGCTCTTGCACTTTGGGGCCATTTTTCGGTCACATACAGGTTACTTGAACACTGCACTATGATACCATCTCTGACTCTTGATCCTGATAACCAAGAGCGGTAATAAGTCAGAGCACGGAACTCTGAAGAGATGAATGGTTCATGCCCTTGATGGGACCAAGCAGGATGGTGTGGGTCAGTACAGGATTTCATCACACTGTTCAACATGTCATGCAGTTTTAAACTTCTGTTTATTTCTGGAGTTTTCCATATAATATTTTCAGATTGCAGTTGACTGTGGGTAATTGAAATTTCAGAAAGGGAACCATGAAAGGGGGTCTACTGTACATGTAATCTTTGGCTAGAAATCAGGATCTCAATTTAAAAGTTGTACAGTGCCTTTCTGTTACAAGTAATGAACAATCTTTTCAAATGTTAACTTTGGGAATTTTAAGTTTGACTGACCACAGGCTGACTGTGGCTCTTGTGTCCAGTTTTCATTTAAGTGGGAGCATCCTGTCTCTCCCCCTTAGGTGGCTTCTCCTGTTTTATGGTGGCAATTTCACTTTACACCTTTATTCGGAAAATTTCACCAATATTCAACCCAATGAGGATAGTTGGAATGTTTGCAGTCAGAATTTTGCCCTTCTTTTTGACACATCCTCCAGAACCGTATTGGGTTTCCCAGGTAGCTCAGTCGGTAAAGAATCCTCCTGTCAATGCAGGAGACATGTGTTTAATTCCTGGGTCAGGAAGATCCCTGGGGAAGGAAATGACAACCCACTCCAGTATTCTTGCCTGAAGAATTCCATGGACTGGGGAGCCTGGCAGACTATGGTCACTGGGGTCACAGAAGAGCTGGACTCGACTTAGCGACTAAGCACAAAACACACTGGAGCAATAGTATCAAATGGGGTCTGCTGACTTTCCTTGGGGAGGGCAGGAATATTGGCTTTTGAATGAAAATCTATTCTTCTCTCTTTCATATTTCAGAAAATAGCCATGCCTATCTAGTCCTGACTGTGAAAACATTTATTTGGAATTCAGCAGGAAATTTGGTAATATAAAGGACTGCTCAGTTTGGTTTATGGTGCTTGTTTCCTTTTATAGAAGACTACAAGGTAGATTTTAGCTTAGCTCAGGGCAAAATGATTACAAATACATAATCAGTAAACTTTCTAAGCTATGTAAGAGTACTTAAATTATTGCATTGATAGCTGTGGCAGTTTTTATTGTAAACCATGGTGATTGATAAAATCTTACAGTATAAGATCTTTTTGCTTCCTTTAGATTGGAAGGAAGATGGTGGTGGGAGTAGTAGTTTTAAAAAAATTACTTTCTGTTTTCCGGCTACTAAAAAGAAACTTCAACTGGTCTTTTGTTTTAAATTACTTTGTACTTCATAGCTATCAGTTATTTATATATGATTTAGTCATAATTTTAAATGAATTTTGCAGAGGACCTTCAAGTCCTGAGGAGGCTGCTAAATATATTACAAGGGTAGAAGTCCAGGCTGCATTTTTATACCTGTTAATCTCCTGGACTCCAATTGCTTAGAATCCACTAGAACTTTCCACATTCCTGGCAGGTTTTCTTTGTGTGTGTGCGTGTGCTCCTCAGTTAGCTGTCTCTCCCATTTGCCAGAGTTATTTCAAACCCCAGTCTCCTCCTGCTTCCTTAGCCCTTTCTTAGGAGGCCCAGTTACCTATTGCTGTATTGATAAATCAGTCCAAGGCTTAGTGATGTGACTCAACGACCATTTTATTATGCTCAGGGTCTCTGTGTGTCAGGAATTCAGGTGAGCCATGTTGCTGCTCCACAGTGTTGGGAGTCTCAGCTGAGAAGACGCAAATGCTGGGGGAGACATGAATGGCAGAGAACTGGAATCCTCGGGAGGCATCTTTACTCAACGTGTCTGGTGCCTGGGCTGTGATGACTTGAAAGCTGGGCTCAGCTGGTGGTGTTGACTGAACAACTTACATACAGCTTCCCGGTGGCTTGGACTTCCCACATCAGGGCCTTTGTGTTCCATGAGTGGGTGTCTGGAGACCCAGCATTCCAGGAGAATTGGTCAGGAGCCGCTTGGCCTTTTCTGACCTGAATCTTGGTGGTGTTTCCTGTCACTTCCACTGTATGCTGTTTGTTATGAATGAGTTTCTGAGGCCAGCTGTACATAAGAAGGATGAAATTAGACTGTCTTCTCTTGGTGAGGTGTGCAAGGTCGATTTGCAGAAGGGCATGTAGGGGTGGAAAATAAAATAGTGACCATTTTTGAAAATACAGTCTGTCACATTATCTCTTGATCTTCAAATTCATGTACCTGAGTTCCTGCTGAATGCTGCCACTTGAACATCCCCATTGCTTAAAACAAGATAATACCAAAATTTTCCTCCTCTTCACCCCTTCACCTTCACCCCAACTAGTGCACAGGGAGAAAACTGTTTGGTGTCTAAATTAATGGTACCTTTATTATCCAGTTAGGCAAGCCCCATCTTCTCTTCATGCTCCTCCTCCTCCTAGATAAATGAGATTGTTTCATTGTTTTTCCTCCCACATTGCCCATGGAATCACATTTACTCATCCCTGGTGTCACAGCTTTTGTTCAAGCCATTATCTCTCTTCCGTAAATACTGTAACATTTTATTTAATGCCTGTATTTTTGTGTAGTCCTTAACTGTATGAAATGTGATGCTAAAGTCATAGGATTGGCTTTGAAAAAGTAAACCTAACAGAATATATATACATCTAAAGGCATGTTATTCTTCAAAGTGACCCCTTACATTTATGTAGTATTTTAGAAATGTTTTGTTTAAAATTGCTTAAATGTATAGTCATCTTTAGTCATTGTTGATCCAAATTACTGCTTTTAATTAATCCTATATCATCATTGTAGTTTGGGTTGCAGACTTCTTTCAGAATCCAATGAGAGTTACATACTTTTTCTAAAACACTGCTTGCAAACTGACAATTTGCCATGGTTTGCAGAAGCACTCAAGTTAAGAACTTTTGTTTTGAGGTCACATACCATTCTTCATGCTTGGCTCCAAACCACTTGTGGTTAATTGGTGGTTAGAATTTGATTCCTTTTCTAGAGATTTTTTCCTTCTATGAGATTATTCATTTAAAAGAAGGAAGCAGGCAGGAAAGAACTGCAGGCAATGAATTCCACAAATATTTTTGAATACTGGCAGTATTATGATAATTGAAGCATAACCTCCCACAATTACTGCTTTGAAGGAGACAGTACATTGGACATGTAAGTTTTAATATGTTTATTACAGACTCTTCATTTGGCTTTGTCTTTCCTTAGATTGAGAGCTTCCCTGGTGGCTCAAATGGTAAAAAGTGTCTGGTTGCAATGCGGGAGATCCGGGTTTGATCCCTGGGTCAGGAAGATCCCCTGGAGAAGGAAATGGCAACCCACTCCAGTACTCTTGCCTGGAAAATTCCATGGATGGAGGAGCCTTGTAGGCTAAAGTCCATTGAGTTGCAAAGAGCTGGACAAGACTGAACAACTTCATTTTCACTTTTCCTTAGACTGGGGCTTCCCTTGTGGCTCCAGCTGGTAAAGAATCCACCTGCAATGCGGGAGACCTGGGTTCAATCCCTGGTTTGGGAATAACACCTGGAGAAGGGAAAGGCTACCCACTCTAGTATTCTGGCCTAGAGAATTTCATGGACTGTATAGTCCATGGGATCACAAAGAGTCAAACACAACTGAGTGACTTTCACTTTACTTCCTTAAATTATCAATTTCTTTGAGTGAGTAAGTACTGTTGCTTTCTAAGCTGTAAGACAGTGATGTCATGAGAAGTGAAGTGATGTCATGAAAGGTAGGTGTAAATCACATGTATCATACATATGCATTTTAATAGGATTTCTTGAAATCTGTATAAATGTCATTTTGAAGTTTATATTGTACTGTCAGTGGAGGAAAAGAAAACTGCTCAGCCAGTTGATGGGAATCATATTATGAGAGAGAATATTGAATGTACTTAGGGAACCAGGTACATAACTTGCATGTGATCAGCTTTTTTTTTTTTTAATAAATCATTCTTTCCTGCTCATTAAACAAGTCCTGTGCCTTATTAACTGTTCTGGTAATTTAACATACTTTGCAGTAACTTAATGTACCCAAAAGGAGTAAAATTTGTGTTTCTTTTAAATACTTTAAAATTTATACTTTTATGCTAATTTACACTGATCTATTTCCTCCAATTTTTAACCTTTTCCTTTTATATATAATATGGTGGTTGTTTCTAAGGTGTTAGAAACATTGTATAAAAATGGTTGTGAAGGGGTAGGGCGAATTAATGGCAATTATTTCTGAGAGACAATGATTTCTGAAAGAATTTCAGTAATAAAGTGTTATGACTACATTTTTAAAACAAACAAATCCAGTGTCTGGTTTTTGTCTTATTTCAGCTCAAGAGTGAGGACTTTTAGTATCACATCTGGGTGTTGTCTAGTTGCATCATCTAGTGTTTCCAGAGCAATGTCAGAACTATTTTGCTGTTTGTGGTCATCCTTGTAATGAGTCTGACTTTAATGGGAAAGTATTCCACAGTTAAGCACCAAGTGGTTTTGAATTTGAGTATACTATTTCTTAATTTGATACTTTAGTATTTTGTTTCTTCTGGTTTTTTTTCCCTTTAATAATTGAGAATTAATTAGTTTACAGTTGAGCCTTGAACAGTGCAGATTTGAACTGCATGAGTCCACATGTACATGGGTATTTTTTAGTAGTAAATACTACAGTAGCACACAGCCCTTGGTAGATAGAATCATGGATACTGAGGAACAGCAGAAGTGGAGGGCTGACTATAATTTAGCCCTCACCTTGTTCAAGGGTCAACTATACTTCTCGATTCTACTGTTGAACACCAATCTGAAGCAAATTCTTTTCAAGCCCTGATTTATCAGAGAGGCAGTTACCTTGAATGAGGTGTTACTGGGCATTTATTACAAGTTAAGAAATATGTTAGTCCATGTAAAACATAATAGTGCTTATCCCATAGTAAATACTCAATAACTGTAGTTATTATTAATGGTATATTTGAATGCTTTTCTTACAAATTTCTTACAGGTTTAATCAGTTAACCAGATTCCTCAATTTATTACTAAATTTAAGGTTATTCTGTGACAGGTACAATTCCTCAAATTTACCTCATCTCTTATGAATATAAACAGCAAAAGGGAAAATTTCGCATTAAATCGGGCATGTGTATGTTATAGTGCCTTGTATAGTCATAAGTAGAAAAATTGGTTAAATGTCAACACATCTGTACATAATCAGAAAGTTATAGTCCTGGCCTGATAATCTTGAGATAATCCCAAGGGGGTATCTTGAGTTATTTTCCTCACCCACATGTGACTTATATTTTGTCATTTGAATACAGTATACATATTATTCTGTTCTTAATACTAATGCCTCTGGTTAATGCAAATACTAACTTGACCCTCCTCCCCCAAGAAAAAACTACTTTGAGAAAAGGAAATGCTTTGAAAATTAGTAATCTGTAATTTGTACCTATTCTTGTAGTTGTTAATGTATGTTCTTTGTAAGTCTTATAGAATTACATTATTTGTCCAAATTAATACATTTGGCAGCCACAGAGTTTTAGTACCTAAATTTTTTTGAAATTGTATCCTTCCCGACATCTTAGAGAAGTTATAAATTAAAGCCTGTAATCAAATTAGTGAATGATCTTTCTCTTGTCAAGTTTTCTAATGTATACTTCTTTTCTTCCCCCGCCCCCAACCAGAGGAAATAAAAGCGGAAACTGAAAAGCAGAGGTTTGTGGGGTTTTTTTTTTCCTTCAGTAAAAATAATTTGCAAACTTATTAGTCTTGGCAAAATAACAATGTAATCATCTCTGTTTGGATGTGGCAGATTTTCTCTATGTGATCTTTATAATAAAATCAATTTTTTAAAAATGATTTTGAGAAATATTATAAACATACTTACAAATACAAAGATTTTGTAAATATGGTATTTCTGAAATACCGTAAGATATGCTTTGTCTTTGCTTAAAGACTGATTCATGTTAAGAAAGATTACTAAATATTTAGTAGCCTATATAATTTAAAATTTAATTGTTTAATTAATTAATTTTCTTGAGTTTAGTGATAGCTTTGATGACTAGCTTATGACCTGTAGCAAATCACTTCACTTCTCTGGGCTTTGGTTTCCTCATGAAATACGAGCAAATAAAGATTGGTTTAGCACAGTGCCTTTTAGAACTGGAATTAGAGAATATCATCAAGATAATGAATATGATATTCTAGTCAAACTCTTCTTTTTTCCTTTAGTCCTCCTCATGGCGAAGCAAAAGCTGGATCGAGCACCCTTCCACCAGTGAAATCAAAGACAAATTTTATTGAAGCAGACAAGTACTTCCTCCCCTTTGAATTGGCATGCCAGTCCAAATGTCCCCGCATAGTCAGTACATCTCTGGATTGTTTACAGGTATGTATAAAATGGCACTATCTAAAAACCCTCCAATGTGAATGTATTCCTATATATTATAGTTGATGAATAGCTCAGGCATTTTCTGTGAAAGCCTTGATTATTCTTTTTGTGGTAAGAGACTAAATGGTTTCTTACACTCAAGAGAAACAGTAGTTGCAAAAAGATGTTTCTAGGTTAAGGGTAATACAAATCATTACTTAGCTTAGTGAGAGGCAGTTTTTTCTAAGGTTTTTAATAATGAAAGTTAACCTGCTGGTGATTTTGCATACTTCATTATTTGCAGTGATTTTACTAGATGCTTGCTGTTTTATGTAAAGCGGTAGGTTAATATTAACAGTTCAATATTTATACTTACTAAAAAACTTTAGCACTGACCTTTTTTATATCAGAAAATTCTTTTCTGTCTTCCTGTTTTACTTAACACGCACAAACATGTGCATGCACACGTGTGTATGCAGATTCTCTTAGATATTTGTGAGACAAAACTCCAGACAGAGTCCTTCTCTTTTCAGATATTTTCACTGTTTGGGGATTATACCTTTTAAACTAACAGTTGAGTGGAAAAGATCATATGCATATGATTTGTTAAGATAGGTTAAGGATAAGTTCATTTGATTTGTGGCCTTGTTTTCTCTGAAAAATTAAAATTATAATATCTAAGGCCTTCCTTCCCGGGTTGTAATGGTGATGATACATGAACAAATATGTGATACACTGTGGCCAGTATGTAGAAATTGGGTTTCGGCATATTCACAGATCTAATTTGGAAACAGATTTGGGTCATTTGAGTGTGTTAAGATAGCTTTCACAAAAGCAGTATCAGTAATGTTTGGATAGAAAGCAGTGAGTTGTTATAACTCATCAGAGACAAGTTCTAAGGCCTGCCTTTGTCAAAGTATTGCCTGATGGTTTTGTTATCATTATTTTGCTGTTTTTGTGATTATTACAAGTGTAAATGTTTTCACATGTTTATAGCTAATAAAGCTTTCTTCAGGAAAAATTGGTATAGCCTTGACTTTTACTATATCAATATTTTTGTGTAAAAAGTTTAACATAGTCAATTTGTATATTATAATTTTAATGTGTATTTCATTAGTGTGTGTGTGTGTGTGTGTGTGTGTGTGTGTGTGTGTATATTTGTTAGCTTAATTAGGATCTTTATCTTCTTTCTTGGTTTCAGAAACTTATTGCTTATGGGCACTTGACTGGCAATGCTCCAGATAGTACAACACCAGGCAAAAAATTAATTGATAGAATAATTGAAACAATTTGTGGCTGTTTCCAAGGTCCTCAAACAGATGAAGGAGTTCAGTTACAAATAATAAAGGTAATTAATTATAAGAACTGAATTTGATATTCATTATCTGTACTTTTTAAAATCAGAAGCCTTTTACCTTGACTTCCCTGGTGGCTTAGAGGGTAAAGATCTGCCTACAATGCGAGAGACCCAGGTTTGATCCCTGGGTCAGGAAGATCCCCTGGAGAAGGGAATGGCAACCCACTCCAGTACTCTTACCTAGAAAATCCCATGGACAGAGGAGCGTGGTAGACTATAGTCCATGGGGTCACAAAGAGCCGGACATGACTGAGTGACTTCACATTCACTTTTACCTTGAGAGCATTGGGAAAAATCATTTTATGTGCTTTCCATATAAGATAAAGTTCATTTGGAGGGCTTTTTAGATTATATTTCAGGGGACTTTATTGTTAAATGCTGAGAGTTCACTAGAGGAAGACTCTTATTTTGAAGGTCCCAGTTTAGGCCCCCGGAATCTTCTAGAGCTTTTCAGTTTCTGGCATGATCTATCTTTTGAGCTTTAGGGTCCCATGTGAAGGTCCCATGACCCTTCTAGTTTCTTCTTCTCGTGCAATACCCCTTGAAGTCTGCTTTCTAGTCCCAGGTTTCACCATGTGAAACACTTGTGCACCAGTTTCCCTGCTTTCCTTAGCTGTCAGTCTGCTGAACCTGCTCGGGTAATCGTGTCCTGGGTTTGTGCTCTGATACACCTGGGTCATTAAACTCCTTTAAAGAAAAATTACTCATTTGTGTTTTCAGTCTGCTATGTAAATACTCAATTTTTAATGTCACTGCTAATAATAGTGGTGGTATGTTGATCTGTCAGCAAAATTCTCTTGTACTATTAGTACTTTAGTTTACATGTATAATGTGTTCCTTTACGTGTGATTATCACCCCTCTAAGCTTTTCCGTCTCATAGCAGCATTCTTTTCATAAATCATAAAATATCTTGATTCTAAAAAAGCGATCTAGATCTCACTTGCAGTTTCATGTCAGCTGTGGTTTATTTAGTATGTGCTCAGTGCTGACCTGCATAGCACTGAACAGCATATTAATGGAAGGACAAAGATACGAGTCCTTGCTTTTGAGAAATTGAGTAACATGTGACAGTTCACATAAATTAAAGCTGTTCGTTTCATTGGAGGATTATTTTAAATGTTTTATTTTAAAACATTTAAAACATTTATTTTAAAACATTTATCTTCAACAGTAACAACAGCACACTGAGTTCAGTCTATAAGTTAGATCTCAGAAAAATTTGAAAGTGAATAGGACACACTATGTATTCTGTAAAGTTGACGTTTAGCTCGACAGATACATCATGTGAAGCATATATCTGCTATACTGTGACAGTATTAATGTTGTGCATTTTAGTAGACTAAAATAGTATTTCTGTTAAAATGACACAGTTGATGATATATTTAAGGTAGGTAGAAACTCTTGTATAGTTTACCTTAAAGTGGTAATGGTGTCTGAAAGTTCTAATTCTGATACAAAAATAGCCATGTATTTTTGTGCTGAAACTCTGGTTGTGAAAAATTGCTTTATCTTCGTTTTCTTTTTCTATTGTTTTTTTTAAGGCTTTACTAACTGCAGTAACATCTCAACATATAGAAATTCATGAAGGAACTGTACTGCAAGCTGTGAGAACATGTTACAATATATATCTAGCAAGCAAAAATCTCATCAATCAGACAACAGCCAAAGCTACTCTTACTCAGATGTTAAATGTTATCTTTGCACGCATGGAAAACCAAGCAGTAAGTATTAAAAATGAGAGAGATGTTATAGAACACCACAGGCACCAATTATAGAAAAGATTTTGCAAAAATTATAATAAAATCTTTTGTGACTGTACAGAAAGTATCTTCGTTTACAGTTTTATGTACTGGAGATCTGTGGTATTTTGTTTTGACTGGCTTACTGACTTGTTAGGTTTTGGATTAAAATGTTTTGTGGTTTTTTTTTTCTCATCACAAATAGAATTTGAAAGATAGAGATTGATTGGTATCATCCTGATGGAAGTGTTTATGAATTGATATTTTTATTGCCCTCAAGCTTAGATCAGTGAATGTAGTTAGAAAGTTACCTAGTTTGATCTATTCTTGTAGAAAATTATTCATTGAGCCTTTAAAAAGTAAAATAAATTTCTGTAGTAATGGAATATATTTGAGGAGGAAAGTAAGAGACCAGCAGCTAGAGAATCTTTTTTAATTGTTTTAGTTCAGTTCAGTTCAGTCCAGTTGCTCAGTCATGTCTGACTTTTTGCGACCCCATGAATCGCAGCACGCCAGGCTTCCCTGTCCATCACCAGCTCCTGGAGTTCACTCAGACTCATGTCCATCGAGCCAGTGATGCCATCCAGCCATCTCATCCTCTGTCGTCCCCTTTTCCTCCTGCCCCCAATCCCTCCCAGCATCAGAGTCTTTTCCAATGAGTCAGCTCTTCGCATGAGGTGGCCTAATTGTTTAGGTCTTCATAATTGAAAACCAACTTCTGACTTTTTATTTTGAACTGATTTTAAACTTAAAAATTGCAGAGGTATTTACAGAGATTCTCTTTATTCTACTTTTCTTAATACCGATGTCTTGCATAATCATATTACAATGTTGAGAAACAGGGATTTACACTGGTATAATACTGTTAAGTATAGTAACCCTGATTACTTGCTTAAAGTGGTATCTTCCAGGTTCCTCTACTGAAATTTATTCTTTTACATTTAATGAATACCTTGGAGACTCTTTTACGCTCCCGCACACCCAATCTGAGTATCCCTCAGTAGGTCTTGTTGGCAGCAGCTATTACTGCAGTGTTTTCCTGGTGCAGGTTTTTGTTTCTCTCTCCTTACATATTTATTAACCAGAGTTAATTCCCCTTTTTTATTTTTTCATTCAGTTTTTAATTTCTATCAGTCTGTATTCATGGGTGTTTATTCTGTGGTTTCTAATCTAATTCTGTTATTATTTTGTTGCCCCAAATATTCCAGCTTTGGCTTTCTGCCCTTTTTGACAAGCCCCTGTCCTTTTTTGAGTACTTCTGGAATCTCAAGATGTTCCTGACTCATTTTGAATTTTTTCTGCTTTACGTCTGGAGTAGTAGACACATAAACAGGGAGCCCTGGCTCCTTTGAATGGTAATAGGAACCAAAATCTGAGTGCTAGGTGTGTTCATTGCAGCTGAGTTGTTATTGCTTCCCTCTCAGCAGATTGAACTAGGAAATACGTGTGTACATACTAACTACCCGCCCTATCCTACCTCCCCCACATCTGTATGTGACTGCCCATCCATATATATTAAAATGTATGTGTTCATACTGATACTTCTAATTCCAATGCCACAGGGTTCATTGCAGCCTCCTCTCTTTATTTGTAACTTCTTTCTATATAGTGAGATAAAAGGCTTTCATTTTCTGTGAAACATTATTTGTTCAGGCCTATTACATACATATGATAGTTTTTGAATTGCTGACTCATTCCACTGTGAGAAGCAAATTTACTGGGTACATTATAACATTTATATATATATATATATATATATTTTTTTTTTTTTTGTCTTCAGCCTTATAGTATCTATCCATTTAGAATGGTTCCCAGAGTTACTTAGGTTAGTTCTTTTCTTCTCCATACTCTTCAATGGCATAATATTATTACTTTATAATACAGTTAATTACTGTAATGCAGTTAAGTTCATGTATTACTGCCTGTTTTCCATTTCAATACCCCTCACGTTCTGGTTTAATTGCTTGCTTATTTTTTAAGTAGTTTAAACCCTACTGTGCCTTAAGAGTTAGAGATCTACAAAAGGTATACTCATTCTTATCATGCCAGTCCTCTCCCTCTTGCCTTTCCACCTCTTGGATGTAGCTTGTGTCTATGGCTTTTGGTTTATCCTTCTGCATTTCTTGAGCACAGTGAGCACATGTATGTATGGTTTCATGTATCACCTTCCTTACATATCTATCACTACACAGCAGATCACCCTAAACTTCAGCTGCTTAAACCTCATAGTTTAGCTGCTCATCTCTTATAGTTTCTGAGGGTCCAGAACCCGAATGTCTTAGCTGGTGGCTGTGGCTTGAATTTCACATGAGGTTGCAGTTAGTTGGCTGTGTGGATCACAGTATTAACTGGGGATGGGGTCATTTTAAGCCTTTACTGGGCTAGAAAATGAGAAGAAAGAGGAACAAGGCAGAAGCCATTATACATTGTCTGTCTCATGATCTGAAGTATCACCCACTCCACGCCGGCACCGTGTGGGAGGGAACTCTACTGGGAAGTGAGGGTCGGAAGTGGAGATGGTTGGTGGCCGTCCTAGGAAGGCTGGCTTCCACACTGCTCTGGATACTCTTTCATACTTCACTTTTTTCAGTCAGCAGTATTTCCTGGAAAGCATTCCATGCCTGTCCTTAACTTCCTCACTCTTTTTGACTGATGGTGTAGTACTCAAGGATGTACCATAGTCTATTCAGTCACTCTTCTTGTGTTTTAGATTATATTAGCATTGGATTATTGCTCATATTTTACAACCAGAAAAAATAGTTTTGCTGCTTTTTGAAGAACCACTACAATATTGTAAAGTAATTAGCCTCCAGTTAAAATAAATAAATTTATATGAAAATAAAGAAGTGAATGAGACCAACTTTATCACTTTTTAATGACTCGATCAGCAAATTATGCTGTGTTCTTTTTATATTCTTGGCACTGTTCTTGTTCTCAGTTATACAGTGCTGGACAAAACCAGCACTGAATGGACATTACTCTCAAAGAGCTTAAAATCTGTGGAGCATAAAGGGAAAAGTGAGTCTTAAATAATCACACAAATAAATATATAATTGAATTATGATAAAGGCTATGAACATGTGTCAAGTCATGAAGCATATTTACTTCTGTGCTATGGATAATTAGAGAAAAGTAGGAAAAGGAAGAGAGTGAAAATTAAAAGGGGGACAGGGTGATTTTCTACTTATGCTAAAATATTCTAAGCTGGATGTGTAATTCATTTATATATACAACTGATAACTTTTCCTCGCCTTTCCAAATAAAATCACTATAAAGTGTTCAGTTCTAAAATTTTAAAGGAGAAAATGCTAGTTTCTTTCTCTGGAGTGGTCGTCTTCAACTGGAGGTGCCCAAAGCCACATTTGAAACACTTGCTGGGGTGAGTCATGACCTGTCATGGACTAGGATGTTGCTAAACTCTGTTCAGTACACCAGCCAGTGTCCACCCCATCCCAACTCCACTCACATATAACAAAGGATTATCTGATCCAAATGTCAGTAGTACTGATGGTGAGAAATCCTGCTCTAGAAAGTGCGAGAGTATATAGAAAATGTTTAAAGGTTATTTTCAGGAACCTTTCTAAGGTTTATACAAGTCTGGGATAAATAGAAAAAAGCTAGAATTCAACACTGTGCTTGTCTGTAGTTCCAAAACGTGTGCTTGCCCTACTAAACCATGGTACAGATTAGCTGAGGTTAGGCTGAGGGTGCAATTGGACTGCAGGTCATAGGTTCCTCATTTAATTTGGAAATTGACTTTCTCATAAATGGGCTAAAGCTTTGGTTTGAGATGTCTCTTCTGATTCTGTGTGCAACTCGTCATGCCCATTTCCTTATCTGTAAAATAATGGAGTTAGATGATTATAAGTCTCTTCCTGCCTTTTGAGCATTAAAATATTTTAATTCAATTTTAATTTATAAATTCATATAACTAATTCTGATATTTCCACATAACCTAGAATTTTTAATTTTTTAAATTAATTTTTATTGGAATATAGTTGCTTCACATGTTATGTTAATTTCTGCTGTACAACAAAGTGAATCAAAAAGAAAAAAAAGAAAAAATATATATATACACACATATTCCCTCTTTTTTAGTTTTATGATACACATAACCTGGAATGTTACTAGGAGTATGAAATGTTTATATTTGACACTGTAAAGTATTTATCTTTGTGGAAATTAATTCTATGAGAATGTTTCTTAATGGTCATGAAGACCAAAAGAGATGTGTCTAAAAGCAATAAAGTGCTAAAAAATGAAACCCTGTGATCTTGATTATTACTGTTTTTAGCATCCTGTAAGTGAGACAGTTTTACATGTGGTATTATATACATAAAAATGACAGGTTTCCTAAAATAAAACTGGAACATTTATAGGTAGTTTTTTCATTCTTTAAATGACTGATTGGTCAGAGGCATTTAAGTACTTACTGCCATTTTATTTATTCATTGTAATTTTATTATTTTTAATACATTTGACAAGGTGACAGAAGAACATACTACAGAAAAGTATTCACTGAAAAGTTCCCTCCACTTTTCCTAACTTGTATCCCCTATGGGTAACCATTATTATTAGCTTCTTATATATATGTCTAGACTTTGTTTCTGTATATATAAGTAAAAATGAATGTGTGTGTATTTTATTTCCCCATCTACTTTTTTTCTCCCTTAGTGAAACTTTTATTTGATTTTAGGTAAGTCTGCTTTTCTGTTGGCAACAATCTAGTTATCATCCTAAGGTTATTTTTAAAAAATGTTTTTTTCTTTTAAGTAATACATTTACATCTTTTAAATACCAAAAATACTGACAGGAGGATATAGTGAAAGATGTCCATCTCTGTTGTTATTGCCAAATACAGGAAATTGTTCTCTTTCTTTGCAGCTGCAGGAAGCCAAGCAAATGGAAAGAGAAAGGCATCGACAGCACCACCATCTGCTGCAGTCTCCTGTAAGCCATCATGAGCCTGAGTCACCTCAGCTCAGATGCTTGCCACCGCAGACTGCTGACCACGTATCCCGAGAACACGAAGGGGACCCTGATCCCCAGACGGATGATGTGGACAAAAGCCTTCAGGATGACACAGAGCCCGAAAATGGATCTGATGTTTCCAGTGCAGAAAATGAGCAGACTGAAGCTGATCAGGCAACTGCAGCTGAAAGTAATCTTTTTGAGAAAGGGTTTGTGGGGGTGGGGAGTGTGTATTAAGGGAAGAATCTGGGAAGGCAATTCTGGTAAAGAAATGTGAAAAGAGTAATATGACCTAATGGATATCGGACACATTGTGGTATTTGTGGACTTTTCCTAACCTAGTCGGTAAAGTTAATTTCACTTCAGCCCATAAGACATCTGTTAGCGATATTATGCATTCATTAGTATCTCACAAGCAGGATGATTTACAGATGGGTTTGGAGGAGAGATGTTGCTAACGAGGGTCATAAATGTCTGTGAACGTGTTATGTAGGCGCTTCAGGTTTCTTAAAATTAGTTTATAGCAAACAGAAGACCTGTTTACTTGTAAGGTTTTCTGGAATGTGACTGAAAATTTTAGGACATCATTTTAAATTCACAAAATAACTGTTGTCAAAAGAGTGTTGAAATGAAATATGAAAAGAAATCTTTTGAGTAACCACCTGACATATAAAAATATTTATTTTTAAATCCTGACATGTAATAGTCAATGATACTCAGATATGCTCTGGCAGTGTTTTTTCTAAGTGTACTTATTTATAAGAAAAAGGTTACAAGATTATAAAAATTAAACCAAATTTATTTATATTACAAATTGTTTCTCTAAAGATAATCACATGCAATCATTTTTCCCCTCAAACACTGTTCTCAGCTTTAGCTATTCTATAAAATTGCCAGGCAGTGAGTTTCTTCCCTTCATCCTTCCTTAGCTTGTTGTCAAAAAATGATGGAAATTGTTACCTTTCCAATAGAGTTAGGATGGTTAGGGTTTAGTTACAGTTCATCAGAATTCTGTTTTCACTTTCCTTTGAGGAAAATCTTCTATAGTACATTTTCAGCTCTTGAATTTTTTAAACCACATCTTTTCTGTAACAGTAGCATGAACATTGGCAGTGGCATGAATAGGTGGCTTTTTACTCTCTTGTGCTTTATTTAGTGTTTATTTCAAAAGGGACACTTGATAAATCAAGCATTCTCAGTACTCATGCTAATAGTGAATCCACACTGCCTATAATATGATTTACATTTTTCTAGTCTGCCCATGATAAAATTTCCCTTTCTTTCACTGTAAGCTTATAAAGGGACTGATTCAAAGAGCTGATCTGTAAGAAAGCTGCAACTTTATTTATTCTTCCATTTCTTCATCCATGCATTCAGCAAACATTGATTTCACATACTGTGTCCCAGGCACTGTGCTAGGAATTGGGGTTAAAAAGCTGGTAAAGGTGTAGCCATTGCTCTTAGGGTGTCCATCATCTGCCTGGAAGGTCAGGCATGTATAAATGAATTATACCCTGCAAGTGGCATGCGTGAGATAATTCTGTCGAGGAAAGTTAGGAGGTACTTTTGTAGAGAAAGTGATGTTTTAGCTGGATCTTGTTCAGGTAAAAAGTAGGAGTTGACTGGCTAGAAAATCTAGGAAGTTTTCTAACAGAAAAAACAACACAGGCTGAGACCCAAGGAATGGAAGCACCTACTGTGTAGTAGACACCACTGTAGGTGCTCTCAGGATGCAGAGCTACAAATACAACATAATTCCTGCATCATATTGTGATTACTTTGACTTTAAAGGTGTTTTTCTCCCTATAGCTGTAGAAATGAAAATTTTGCCTGTGAGCCATTGATTCAGAGTGCATGCTCTGGAGTGGGGTCATCTGCTTTGAATCACATCTCTGACACTTCTGGCTATGTGACTTTGGCCATAACAGTTAACTTCTGTAATGGTTTCCCATGTGTAATAAATATTTTTCACTGTTACTTTAATCTATTTCTGTCAAATGACTTAGAATTGACTTTTGATTCACTAATCATTTTGTGCATAATTTAGTGACTATATTTAGTTACATTGAAACTATTAATTTTTAGACTCTTGGTAATAATTTTAGCCAAGTAGAGTGCAGAAACACACACCTTAAGAGTGATGGAAAGATTATCTGTCAAGACATTTATGTTTTTATTCCATGGAAGAATCTGAATGCTGTTGTATTGAATTTTTTGTAAAGTTACGGACTTGACATGCTTATTTATCAAATTTCTTCTGTGACATTCAGTATTTTGCAGAATGCAGCAAATAGTAGATTAGGAGCAGTGAACAGCAGGAAGAATGGACTTCTGGAAGCCAGAGTATAAGTAGTAGTTTTATCGTAGGGTGAGTGGAGATCAGGGTGTGTAGACAATGGTAATGTCGGCTCGCATGTGGTCTGAGGCCGTTTGGTGTAGGGCAGTGGCTCCCAGAACAGGGTCCCAGTTCCTAAAGCAGCACAAAGTGCTGGTTGAGCCTTCCAGAGATACTTTCAGCATTTCAGAAAACCCAGTGGAAATCCTATTTTTGTCTGCAATAGTCTGTACAGGCTCACCAGCTATATCAAGTTTTATTAGTTTCTTGTGTGTTCAGAATTTCTGATTGGCAGTTATATCTGTTTTCAATTAGTGTTAAATTGAGGGATGAATTCTTTTTTACTTATTAAATTTAGTTTTATTAATACATTGGATATGTGGAGTCTGTTGGGGAAGAAATAGTAAGGAAGGGCTCAGATAGCCCTGTCTCTGGTTCTTCAGTGACCTTGTTACATTAGAGCACAGTAATAAGCTTGTTGTTATTGGTGGTCTTCATTAATTTAAACAAGGTTTAATTACATTTAATATTATTTGATTAGCATGTGGGACATGTTAGAAATGTTTCCTTCAGAGTACTTTAAAATTTTTTGGTTTTTAAAGGATTAATGTGATCTATAGGATTAAAGGATTAGTTTTCTAGAAAACTTGAAGTTGAATAATTATTTAATATTAATAGCTTGTCAAATGAATCATTTTTGAAGTTGACTTGAAATTATAAAACATTTAAAATATGGTTTGGTTAAAATATTAAAGATTTAAAGAATAATTGCATCTAGTTTCATATACCTATTTGATTTTTTTTCTTTTATTCTTAATTTCTTAGGTTTTTTTCCCATTATAAATGTTTAGTAAAAATTTCTAAAAAGCTAAAATAATATTTTCTTAAATTTTTTCTCTTTTAAAGCATTGTCTAAAAATGATATATTATATGATGGAGAAAACCATGACTGTGAGGAAAAGCCACAAGACATTGTACAGAGCATTGTAGAAGAAATGGTGAACATCGTTGTTGGAGGTAGTGTATCTGACTTGAAATTAATTTATTCTGTTTTATGTTATTTTATCTAACAGTGGAGACAGTTTTTATAATGTGTGGAACAAAAAAGGCTAAAATTATATGTAGAAAAAATTTTTGTGTCTTTACTTATAAAAGAGAAGTTCGTTTTTCTCCAGTTTCAGTGATAATTTTTAAAAAAATAAAAATCCACTATTTCCACTGCATTAAAAAATGTTGATACCGTTTTTTTATTATTATTATTTTTTGTTTGATGGGATACAGGCAGGGTATATTCTTCATCCTCCTAAGTATGCTAAGCTTTATAAATTAGAAAATGCTTAAATTTATTTGGTTTTTAGTATTTTATATCTTTGAAAAAATTGTGATTTCTTATACCTTTATTATCACAACCAGGTCGTAATATAGGGTATAGGGTCAAGTCCTACCATGTAGATTGTATTATAAAAATTTTTTAAAGTTTCTTAGGGATTTCACTCACTTTTTTTGTAAACAATATTATAGATTTATAGATAGCATTATATTCAAGACCAACCCATTGAAGCTTATTTAATTCTTGTATCTTGCATAGGACTAAGCATAGTACCTTGCTACAGATGCTCTAGAAATATAATTAAATGTACAGTATGGCTCTTGAATGACAATAGTACTATTTCAACCATACCTGATTTCAGTTTATAGCATCATTTCTAATAATATATTTCCGTCTTTAGTTTGAACACTTGAAGCACATAGTCATCTGATTGCATCTTAATTTTTCATGCATCTTTTCATTTCAACAAATACTGAAGCAGCACATAAAATTTCATGGTTCTATTCAGCTCAGTTGCTCAGTTGAGTGTGACTCTGCGACCCCATGGACTGTAGCACGCCAGGCCTCCCTGTCCATCACTAACTCCTGGAGTTTACCCAAACTCATGTCCATTGAGTCGGTGATGCCATCCAACCATCTCAACTTCTGTTGTCCCCTTCTCCTCCCACCTCCAGTCTTTCCCAGCATCAGGGTCTTTTAAAATGAGTCAGTTCTTCTCATCAGGTGGCCAAAGTATTGGAGTTTCATCTTCAGCATCAGTCCTTGCAATGAATATTTAGGACTGATTATTTAGGATGGACTGGTTGCACAGTCCAAGGGAATCTCAGTCTTCTCCAACACCACAGTGCAAAAGCATCAATTCTTTGCCGTTCAGCTTTCTTTACAGTCCAACTCGCACATCCAAACATGACTACTGGAGAAACCATAGTGTTGACTAGATAGACATTTGTTGGCAAAGTAATGTCTCTGCTTTTTAACATTCTATCTAGGTTGGTCATAACTTTTCTTCCAAGGAGCAAGAGTCTTAATTTCATGGCTGCAGTCATCATCTGCAGTGATTTTGGAGCCCCCCAATAATAAAGTCTATTCCTTTTTCCTTTGTTTCCCCATCTATTTGCCATGAAGTGATGGGACCAGATGTCATGATCTTAGTTTTCTGAATGTTGAATTTTAAGCCAGCTTTTTCACTCTCCTCTTTCACTTTCATCAAGAGGCTCTTTAGTTCTTCTTCACTTTCTGCCATAACGGTGGTGTCATCTGCATATCTGAGGTTATTGATGTTTCTCCTGGCAGTCTTGATTCCAGCTTGTGCTTCATCCAGCCCAGCGTTTCTCATGATGTACTCTGCATATCAGTTAAATAAGCAGGGTGACAATATACAGCCTTGATGTACTCTTTCCCAATTTGGAACCAGTCTGTTGTTCCATGTCCAGTTCTAACTGTTGCTTCCTGACCTGCATACAGATTTCTCAAGAGGCAGGTCAGGTCGTCTGGTGTTGCCATCTGTTTCAGAATTTTCCACAGTTTATTGTGATCCATACAGTCAAAGGCTTGGGCACAGTCAATAAAGCAGAAGTAGGTGTTTTTCTGGAAATCTCTTGAATTTTCGATGATCTAACAGATGCTGGCAATTTGATCTCTGTTTCCTCTCCCTTTTCTAAATCCAGCTTGAACATCTGGAAGTTCACGGTTCACGTACTGCTGAAGCCTGGCTTGGAGAATTTTGAGCATTATTTTGCTAGCGTGTACGATGAGTGCAACTGTGCGGTAGTTTGAGCATTCTTTGACATCGCCTTTCTTTGGGATTGGAATAAAAACTGACCTTTTCCAGTGCTGTGGCCACTGCTGAGTGTTCCAAATTTGCTGGCATATTGAGTGCAGCATTTTCAAAGCAGCATCTTTTAGGATTTGAAATAGCTCAACTGGAATTCCACCACCTCCACTATCCTTGTTCATAGTGATGCTTTCTAAGGCCCATTTGACTTCACATTCCAGGATATCTGGCTCTAGGTTGGTGATCACACCATCGTGATTATCGGGGTCATGAAGCTCTTTTTGTGCAGTTCTTCTGTGTTTTTTTGCCACCTTTTCTTAACATCTTCTGCTTCTTTTAGGTCCACACCATTTCTGTCCTTTATTGTGCCCATCTTTGCATGAAATGTTCCCTTGGTATCTCTTAATTTTCTTGAAGAGATCTCTAGTCTTTCCCATTCTGTTGTTTTCCTCTATTTCTTTGCACTGATCACTGAGGAAGGCTTTCTTATCTCTCCTTGCTATTCTTTGGAACTCTGCATTCAGATGGGAATAACTTTCCTTTTCTCCTTTGCCTTTCACTTCTCTTCTTCTCATAGCTGTTTGTAAGGCCTCCTCAGAGAACCATTTTGACTTTCTTTTTCTTGGGGGTGGTCTTAATCCCTGTCTCCTGTACAGTGTCATGAACCTCAGGCACTCTTGTCTATCAGATCTAATCCCTTGAGTCTATTTGTCACTTCCACTGTATAGTCGTAAGGGATTTGATTTAGGTCATATTTGAATGGTCTAGTCGTTTTCCCTACTTTCTTCAATTTCAGTCTGAATTTGGCAATAAGAAGTTCATGGTCTGAGCCACAGTCAGCTCCTGGTCGTGTTTTTGCTGACTGTATAAAGATTCTCCATCTTTGGCTGCAAAGAATATAATCAGTCTGATTCAGTATTGACCATCTGGTGATGTCCATGTGTAGAGTCTTCTCTTGTGTTGTTGGAAGAAGTTGTTTGCTATGACCAGTGTGTTCTCTTGGCAAAACTCTATTAGCCTTTGCCCTGCTTCATTCTATACTTCAAGGCCAAATTTTGCCTGTTACTTCAGGTATTTCTTGACTTCCTACTTTTGCATTCCAGTCCATTCATAAGCCCTCTTGGAGGAGGTCGTCATTACTCCACCATAGAGCCACCAGAACTGACACAGGACTGGGGAAACAGACTCTGGGAGGGCACACACAGAACCTTGTGCACACCAGGACCCAGGAGAAAGGAGCAATGACCCCACAAGAGACTGACCCAGACTTGCCCGTGAGTGTCCAGGAGTCTCTGGTGGAAGTGTGGGTTGGTGGTGGCATGGCTCTGTAGGGAGATACAAAAGTTTATCTGACATAGACCATGCTCTGGATGAAAAGGGTTCTGGAGTGTAGGAATGTAAGATAAGTGCCATTAGAAAGAAACAGCTAAAATCCTAGTAAAATTCAGAAAAAAGGAATGGTTATTTCTACCTAGAATTATGCAGGAAGGCTTCATATAGGAGGTGACACTGGAACTTAGACTCTACAGATTCATACAGTGGTGTTTTATGGTTGGACACTGTTCATGCTGGTGTGGGGAGTGGTGGTGATGGTTGTACACTGTTAGATAAAGTCTGGAGAGAATGACTTGGGAATCAGCAGGCATTGGTTTGGGTAAAGTGGAGAGAATGTTGTGTCATATGGTAGAAAATAAGTTTGAAATAGTTAGGAGCCAACCAATGGTTGGCAACTTCCCTGGTGGCTCAGACAGTAAAGCATCTGCCTACTATGTGGGAGACCCAGGTTCGATCCCTGGATCGGGAAGATCCCCTGGAGGAGGAAATGGCAACCCACTCCAGTATTCTTGCCTGGAAAATCCCATGAACAGAGGAGCCTGGTTGGCTACTGTCCATGGGGTCACAGAGTTGGAGACCACTGAGTGGCTTCACTTAAGCGATTCACTTAACCAATGGTTGGTTATACATTCCAGGCTTAGGATTTTGGACTTTGTCCTAGGACAAAATAAATTACCACTGAAGATTTTAGAACTAAGAAATGAACTTATTGGAATAACATTCTAAGAAGCTAAGTGGAGAAATAGAAAGTTATAAAAGATCAGTGTATAGTAATCTAAGATTAAATAGGATAGTAACAGTGGAAATGGAGGGGAAAGACTGAATGAGAAGTGAGATAATAGATGTTGAATCAAGAAGAGCTTGCAGATGATTGACATCTAGGTGAAAGAGAAAATGAAGTGTCAGGAGTTCCCAGGATTTCTGGAAGATATGGTGATTCGCTGGCAGGACACATGGCGCTCATCATACAGTTACATTCAGCACTGTGATTTATTGCATATCATGGTACAAGGCAAAATCATCAAAGGGAAAAGGCATGCAGAGCAAAGTCTGAGGAAACAGGTGCACATTTCCAGGAGTCCTCTCCCAATGAAGCTGCCTGAGAAACTTAATTCCTCCGACACTGAACCGAGAAGTGTTGTCTACCTGGGTAGGTCTTAGAGACTGGAGTGCCCAGAGTTTTTACTGGGGCCTGGTCCTGTAGGCACCCTCGAGCTGCATATTCCTAGATTCCAGATTCCCAGAGAGAACACTGGTGTTGCAGCATGAACCACATTATTTGCACAAACTGTTGGGGCACAGTGAGCCACTTCAGTAGTTCTGGGGATGGTAGAAACCCTTTCGAAGTACAAGTTCTGAGGTTCCAGCCACGGGTCAACCTTACAAGCAGGGCTTTCTGAGCATAGGCAGTCTCAGGCCTGCTGTATTAGCCCTTCCTGCCCAGGCAGATGCCCAGTTTTGAGCCTAAATGGTTAAGTAGGTGGTAGAATTATTGACAGAATTGTTGAAGTAGAGATAGGCATGGGAAAAAAGGGACTAAATTTTATTTTGACATTGAACTTGACCTTCAGGCGTGCCATTCATGTGAAAATGTGCATGAAATATATAATGGAAATATAACACCTGCCTTGATATCTCTTAGAACTCTGGCCTGAGAGATATCAAGTGGTGTTATAGGTGGGAGTCATTCTGTTAAAATTAGTACTTGAAGTAGATTACCAAACAGAAAGGTATAGAGGCTAAAAAAGACAGCATTATCTTAGGGAGTATGAATTTTCCCCCGAAAAACCGTGAACTTATAAAAGATGAAAGAAAGAGCATTAGGTACCCATGCATTGTTTTAAAATGTATATTAGGATTTGGAAGACTAATCTGCAAACCAAATTTGACCCATCACCTTTTTTGTAAATAAAGTGGCATTGGAATACAGTCATGCTCATTTGTTTATATATTGCCTATAGTGGTTGCCTTTGCACTACAAAAGTAAACTTGAGTAGTGGCAACAAAGATCACATGGCCCGCAAAGCCTAAATGTTTATTGTCTGGCTCTTTACCAGAAAGACTTGCTAGTTTCTAATATGTATGAATACAGACTGTGAAGTGAAAATTTTTTCCATTGTTTTGCTCTTTTTTTTTTTTTTTTTTTTTCAAACTTAGGGAATAGCTCAAAGAACAGTACAGTGAAAGCTGTATGTGCTTTTCTAGGGCACTAATTAACAATTTTGCTACATTTTAAAAATTGTCTTTAAATAGACCTGTGTGTGTGTGTCTTTGCTGAACTATTTGAAAATTGCCTGTATACAACATGACACTTTCACCCTAAATAACTCAGCATATATCTTCTAAGAATAAGGACATTCTCATACGTGACCACAATTCCAGTTTTACACCTAGCAAAAATAACACGCTTTTAAGAATATCTAATATAAAATTTAAAAATGCTCCCAGTTGTCCCCAAATGTGTTTCTTATGTCTTTCTTTTTCTAGTCCAGGACACAGTCCAGGGACATGCGCTGCATTTGACTTTCTCTCGGCTCTCATTAGTTTCGAACAAGTCCCCTTGGCTTTTCCCATCTTTCATAACGTTTATTTTTAAGAGTATGATATTGTTTTGTAGACTGCTCCACATTTTGAATTGATCTGATAGTTTCCTTATTTTGATTTAGAGTAAATATATTTGGCAGAATACTGCATTGGTAATATTGGTATATTACATCGTATAAATTGGTACATAATGAAGTACCACCTGTTGGTATACCAGCTCTCGTCACTATAAGGGAACCATTTTCCCTTTATCATTAATAAGTAATCTGAGAGTGACACTTTGAGATCATATGAAGATACATTCACTTAGTGGCTTTAAAATCAGTGTAGTGATTTCATAATTCTAATAAATTAACATTTTTCTGTGAAGGGCATCTCCCTTTAAAAAAAATACTATGAGCTCATAAATTCTTTTATTGTTCAGTGTGTTGTAATTCTTTACATCAGGAATCCCTTCAGGGTAATTCTCATGTCCTTTTGATGTGATTGCATTACTCTTTGAGCAGATTATTTAATTTGAAATCCCATATTTATCCTAAATGTATCTATTGGTGTTTCCTATACAGTTACATTGAGCTGTTTATTTTTATCCAATGTTGAATTGCTCTGACAGTCTTTCCTGATTTCCGTCATTTTGTCTTATGATTCTGTATTCAAAGAGAATGTTACAAGGGGCTTTCCAATACTTTATTCATTAATGTCCATTCTGCTGCTTTTCATATTTTTTTATTTCAGTAATTTTGTTTTTGTCTCAAAGAATCCTGTTCTTCTTGAGCTTCTTTTTTCATAGCACTTTTTCCTGTTTGATACAGTATTCTTTTACATATATCTGGGAGTACTAATTAAAATTGTTCCAGCTATAAAATATGTCTCACCAGGAAACCATTTGTTCAGAGTGCTGACCTTTGTCCTTACTTTTGAGCTACACAGACTTTGCATTTCTGTCTATTTGGAGACTAGAAAGACTAGGAACCTGCCTACACTGTTGGTGGGAATGTTAATTTAAGCCACTATGTAGAACAGTATGGAGGTTCCTGAAAACACTAAAATAAAAAGACTAGAAAGGGTAGATTTGATCAGTATATAAAGAGATTTCTCAGTCATTTTGTGTGCTCCATTTCCAGTTCTCACCAAGCTTTTCTCTCCAGAATTTGCAAGCTGACTGTGATCCAAAGGCAGACCTTGTTTCACAGCTGAGAACTAACCATAAGAAGCCCAGGCCTCCCTTAAGCAGAGTGTGGTGTAGTGGTCCTTGGGCTGTGCTGTAAGCACAAACTGAAGCCAAGTGAAGCTTAGGATAAATACTCTTTGAACATTTCATAAACTCTAGACTTGGAGTGAGGGGTGTTCTTCCAGCTTGTTGGTTTGTTCCCATCCTTTCCCAGGAAATCTTAGGCTGCCTTCCTTTAGTTAGGGCTTTATTTAGCATTAGTTAAGCAGAAACAGATAGTTAGAATGGAAGCTCAGAACTTGTAGATTTCACTGTTCTACCAGGTTGGTTTTCCCTGTTTATTGCAGCACTCTGGGTGAGCTGGGATACTGCTCTCTCCTCTACTACCTTCTTAGATTATAAGACCTACCACACAAATCCTGCACTTCAGTTAACAGGCTGATTTCTAATGCATTCTCCATGATAACGGCTGTGGACAGCTCTTCTGGTAGACACTGGCATGGTTCCCCAGGCACTTCCCTCCTACCCCATAGCCCTTGGCCTTCTTTCTATCTAGGCTTCAGAGTTTATTGGAACCCACAGGGCGCAATTGAGCAACCTGTCAGGCATCTCTGTCCTTTGTACGTGTTCAGTCGCAGGCTTTTGACATTGGCTTTTCCATTGATCTGAACCTATTTTTTTTTTGGAGGGGGTCATGTTATGCTGCTTAATTAATCTTAATCTTAATCTTAATTCTCTGACCAGGGATTGAACCCAGGCCTCCAGCAGTGAAAACACTGAGTCCTAACCACTGGACCATCAAGGAATTCCCAGAAACTCTTCTTAACCTTTAGAAATTCTTTCAAGATTTTGGTCTCTTGATTGTATCTTTCTTTTTTCTATTTATATGTTTTCCTAGAAATTTCAATGAGATTTATGAAAGGAGAAGATATATTAAGTGGGCTCAGCTCACCTCCTTGTAAACAGAAGTCTGCACTAATTGTTTAGGGAACAATTATAGGGAGAATTAGAGGAAAAACATAGAGAATAATAATATCTGTTAAGTGCTTTCCTTGTATCCTGAATGATTTTATGTGTTTTACTTGTGTTTATTCATTTAACCCTCCCCAGACTTGGAGATGTTTAGATACTATTATGATTCCCTTTTTTACACATGAGAAAATTGAACCACTGAGAGATTGGTAACCTGTAAGAAGTGGTAAAGTGAGGACTCCAAGGATGTCCGGCTTCAAAGCCTGACAATAAAAGAATGTTTTCAGTTCTTTTGAGAAATTTCCTAAGAAGGAAGATATTATCAGTGATTATTAATTCCTTTAGAAATTTGATGAAAAAATAAAAATAGACAGTAGCTGGTATGTGGCAAGAGTTGAAGGAAGATTATATTTTTACAGTGTAAAGACTTGAGTGTTGGTTGAATATTGGGGATGATCCAGTTATGTGCACAAATTGAAAATGTAATATTACAAGAAAACATTCAGGGGAGAAACATACTACTAAATTAGGCAAGAAGAGATGAATTTTTGAGGCTGAATGAATGGTGTACCAGGTACAAATGTGGAGGAATGTTTTTTTCCCTGAAATGAGAGGGAAGAAAAAGATGATTGTTGATGTTAAGGAACTTTCTGCTGGGGTGAGGAAGAGTGGGGATGCCTGTGTTAAATTATTTACTTAGCTAGGTAGAAAGTCAAAGTTATTTATTAAGGGAAGGGCAATGTAAAGAGTTATAATTGGGTACAGAAGAAAAGATTTGGAGTAAGTGTTTTGGGAAACAATTACGCAGTTTCTGATAATCATTATTAAATTTTTTGTGCCTTCTTCCTGGGAGTTCTTTATAGATTCCTCATCTGGTTTTCCTTTTTTTTTTTTTTAAACTTCAACAAAAAATTTTTTTTTATTTATTTTTAATTTATGAAGTATATTCTTTATTTTTTTATTAAATTTTTATTTTTACTTTATTTTACTTTACAATACTGTATTGGTTTTGCCTTACATTGACATTAATCCATCACAGGTGTACATGAGTTCCCAATCCTGAACCCCTCTCCCACCTTTCACCCCATATCATCTCTCTGGATCATCTTATATAAAATAATCCTTTACATATATATAGAAAGCCATAATAGTATTTAGTGTGGCAGACATTAGTGTATTACCAGGTACACTCCTTTCATTACCCAAATCAGTTAAAAAAAAAACTGGCCACATGTTACCAGTTATCAGCAAAATTAATAGTAGCTACCACTAATTGAGAACCAATTGTGTTCTTTTTGTATTGTGCGTGTGTGTTTGTTGGAGATTCCTTACAAACATTGTTATAGACATTGTTATCTTCATTACTTAAAAAACTGAGGCAAAAGAAGATGAAATGAAAAGTAACTTATCCAGTTAAATGGTAGCGACATGAGTGAAACAAGGGTCTTTCATGTTCTGAAATCTGTGCTCCTTCTAGTCATTGTAGTTTCCTCATGCTAGCCTATAACTTCTTTTCCTTGGTAGCATGGAAGGAGAGGTTCTTTGCCAGACAGCTGCTGAATTATGACCACAGACATGCATGTGTTCCTTTTTTCATTCGTATTCTTTTCCATTATGATTTATTACAAGATATTGAATATAGTCGCTGGGCTATACAGTAGGACCTTGTTGTTTATTCAGTCTGTATATTGATATCAATTAATAGTTTATGTCTTCTAAACCCAACTCCCAGTGCATCCCTCCCCCATTTCCCCTACTCCTGTAACCATAAGTCTGTTCTCTATATCTGTGGGTCTTTTCTGTTTTGTAGATAAGTTTATTTGTGTCGTATTTTAGATCCCACATATAAGTGATATCATGTAATATTTTTCTTTCTCTTTCTAAAGACTTCATTTAAGTATGATAATCTCTAGGTCCTATGTTGCATCAAAGGGCATTATTTCATTCTTTTTTTTAAGCTGAGTATTACTGCAGTGTGTGTGTGTGTAAGGTTGGCCAAAACATTTGGGTTTTTCCATAAGATGTTACCAGAAAACCTCAATGAACATTTTGGCCAGTCCTACACACACACACACACACACACACATGAATCAAAAAACCTGAAAGAACAATTCTATACACACAAATGCACAAACCAGAAAACCTGAAAGAACACTTGGGCATTATGCTCACACACACCCATCTTATTCGTTCATCTACTAATGAACCAGAAAACATGAAAGAACATTTTGGCCAATCCTACACACCCACACACCCATACGCAAACACACGTGCGCACACACACACATACACCCCTTCATCTACTGATGAACATTTAGGTTGTTTCTTTTCTTGACCACCACTGCAGGGCTTGTGGAATCTTAGTTCCCTGACCAGACATTGAACCCAGGTCCTTGGCACTAAAAGTGTCAAGTTCTAACCACGGACCCAGGGAATTGCTTACATTGTTTCCATGCCTTGGCTAATGTAAATAATGCTGCTATGAAGTGTTCCTTTTTTAAAGTAATATACATTACACCTAGAGTAGTTCTAAAACTTGGTATTATTTCATTATCTTTGTTCTACTAGAAGTCATTTATTTCTGTTTATCTTACAAGTGTGATTACTCAGAGTGACAAACTGCAGTATATTCAGGGCTATTATTTCCATAATTGTTCCGAAGAATGTATGTTATTAGAGGTATTAATAGGTGTTCTAAGAAAGGGGGAGTCTCATGATAAAATGAATTTTGGAAACACTGCATATTGTATATCCCCTTTGGAGAACTCAATGCATATTAGAGAATTAAAATCTATAATAAAGATACATATTTCCCATCATTTCATTAATTTACTTGAAAATGGAATTTTGTTTGGAAGAATTTTCTTTTCATTGTCTTAAGGCATTAGCATTCATTAGAACTCAGTTTAGTAAATGCTAATATATCAGTAGACTACAACTAAGCCTCTGTTTTGGCACATTCTGGTTAGCCTTTCATCAGCTGAGTGTGTTTCGTTGCTAGAGCTACTTACAGATCATGTTTGGAGGTATTCCAAATGAATACTTACTCGTTTATGCTAACCTTTAAATGGTGCCAATACATCTTGCTTCTCATTGCTTTTCTGCTACTGTTTCATTTTAAATAGTCTATGCTTTTTCAGCACACTTCAATTAGAAATGTTTGCATGTTTTTTATTCTTGCCGTTTCAGATATTGGAGAAAGGACTACCATAAATGTAAGTGCAGATGGCAACAATGGAACCATAGAGGATGGTAGCGACAGTGAAAATATTCAAGCAAACGGAATTCCAGGAACACCAATTTCTGTTGCTTATACACCGTCCTTACCTGATGACAGATTGTCTGTCTCTTCCAATGATACTCAGGTAGAAATAAAGGAAAAAGTCCTCTTCATTCTTAAACACTGATAGGCTACCAACACCTTGTGGTGAATATATCCAATTGATAGTGCTGGCTGATTTCTGTTTGAGGAAATAACGTTTTTTTAGTTGATATAAATATGAGCAGTTTATTCCTTTAAAATATTGATCGCTAAACTTCCAGCTTGGAATGTGTCTTGTNAAAGGAAAAAGTCCTCTTCATTCTTAAACACTGATAGGCTACCAACACCTTGTGGTGAATATATCCAATTGATAGTGCTGGCTGATTTCTGTTTGAGGAAATAACGTTTTTTTAGTTGATATAAATATGAGCAGTTTATTCCTTTAAAATATTGATCGCTAAACTTCCAGCTTGGAATGTGTCTTGTAGGTGTTCACATCTCCCTCCCACTGAAATTACATTAAAAAAAAAAACATTCTTATCACATATTCATAGGATAATTCTAGTATACTAGGGGAAGAAAGAACTTTTAGCTAGAGAACATTGTCTTTGTTTAGGGCTACAGTGAAATCCATACTGTAGTAGTGATAGGTCCTCCTCATCTTTCCTCCCCTATATTTGGTATATTTTTTCCTTACCTTTTTAGATAAGGGAATCCTACCCTGAATCATTGCCCCGTACATAGGGGTAAGTCTTCTTGGCCTTGCTGGCTTTCATCAGTTAACAACTTTTAAACATTGCCTGGATAGTCTCAACTGTCTTACGTCTTATCTGCACAGAGTAGACAAAATATAAAATAGGACAAAAAGATAAAATACCCAAAGACGGGTAGTAGAAAGCATAGCTTAGGCCGTGGATGAAGTATCTTATCAAGGCATGATGTGCTATTAATAGTTTCTGTTAGTAATAGTATAAACCAAGTAAACATTAAGAGTTTGGTAGCTAGGGGAATGTTTTAAAAGAGATATTTATTGTTGGGGATGGGAGTGGCATGTCACTGTAAAGAAAAGCCATGTGGCCCATTCCTCATCTGATTTTCCTTCCAATAGAACCCCACACCCTACTAACTGAGTCAAGTATATTGAAGACTGATATGATTTTATACTGGCAAATGCCTTTATTTACGTGATGTGTTCACTCGTTTAGGAATCTGGAAATTCTTCAGGACCTTCACCTGGTGCTAAGTTTTCCCACATTTTACAAAAGGATGCCTTTCTAGTATTCAGGTCATTGTGTAAACTGTCAATGAAACCACTATCGGATGGACCACCAGATCCAAAGTAAGTCCTCATCTTTCTGCTTGACTGATGCAGGTTTTGAAGCTTAAACCTTCTTGTGTCTTTGGGGTTTCTTTTTTCCTCTTTGTCTTTTAGGACCTTCAAAATTATTTTTTAGGGTTGTTTTACTTAAAAAGGAATTGAAAAACAGTGAGTGTCAAAATTTAGCTAGAGTAGATGCCTTGCACTATTTCTGAAAGCACACGAACAGCATTATAGAATTGTGTCTGGTTCATTGTAGGTGCTCAGCAGGGATTGAATGACTGAGTGAATTATTTTTTCAGTATAGTAACACTGGAAATAATGTAGCCCTTTACATGAATCCTTAGGCTAGGCATCTGAAAGCTACCAACTGAAAGGTAATAAAACCGAAGAGAAATAAATCTTAAAAGTCAGAATGTAAGATAATAACATACTCATTAAGGTCTGAAAAAATGCCATAAGATAATTTCCTCCTGTGGGGAGCAGGAAGTACTTTAAGATAGGAGTCACTTGTCTGATTCTCATCGTATATATTAATTTAAACAGTAGTTCAGTTCAGTTCCGTTCAGTCGCTCAGTCGTGTCTGACTCTTTGCAACCCCATGAATCACAGCACACCAGGCCTCCCTGTCCATCACCAACTCCCGGAGTTCACCCAGACTCACGCCCATCGAGTTAGTGATGCCATCCAGCCATCTCATCCTCGGTCGTCCCCTTCTCCTGCCCCCAGTCCNCAGTCCTGTGGCCACTGCTGAGTTTTCCAAATTTGCTGGCATATTGAGTGCAGCACTTTCACAGCATTAAACAGTAGAGAAGTGCCATTTTTCTAAGTCATAAATGGGCAAATGCCTTTCCATTTAGATGATTCCAATGCAACTGATTCCTGCTGAAGGTTCAGTTTGGAAGTTACTAGAGAGCTCTGCTTCTCTGATGTTGCAAAATGATGTGTTATATGGAATGTCAGTTTTAGGAGAACTTTCTGAAATAAGAGCTTGGAGAAAGCCAAGTGATTTTTAGAAAGGAATATTGAAATAGGGGGAAATACAGTTTAAAATTCATTTTGAAACTCTTATTTCAGTTTCTAGATGTCAACTGGGAAGAAGACTGGACACAGTTATAATAAAAATTTAGTTAGTGTAAATTATTCTCCTACATGGTGGCCTTAAATCAAATACTAGGAAATTTTGTTGGACCATAAAAAAAAAAAACCTTCTTGACCACACCAGAGTCATTAAGTACTGGAACTGAATTTTGAAAGAGATCAGATTTTCCACCCCTAAAACTGTTCTTTTTCCAGAATATATGATTTTCTGTCTTGAATGGTATTTTTCCAGAGTTAATGATCTTTTATATAGAGTTACATAATTTTCATTTTTGTATTTGCTTCTCTTTATATTTTGTGGCCTTTCTAAGATGATGATCCAGGAATTGTTCTTTAAGCTGGAATCATATTAATAATTTGAAACTACCCCATGAAAAACTGCAAACCTGTAATTTTCAGCTTCTTTTGCCTGTCAAAAGTATACTTGTGTTGTAATACAGTGATTGGCTCATTTCTTCATTGATAGATATCTTATACTTAGTAGATACTTAATGTTTAGATAAGTACATGACTAAAATCCATTGATTATTTTGATCCATGCTAACAAGGGATTCTGTTAGATGCTGGGAATACAACTGGTAAAACATTAAAACTCCTGTGTTAGAGAATGGTAAGGCTACAGGATTTAGCTACTGTTGGAATTGAGCAAAAAAGTTGATAAATTTGAGCTAGACTAGGAAGTAGCAGAAGTGGATAAGCCTGGGAAAGCTCAGCATCAATACCTGGCCCACTCTGTATTTTCCTGTAGCTATTCAGTCTTAGCTCTCACTGTTTCTAACTTGGTTCATCTACTTTTTGGCAGAATGGTTGGTTTTGGTTTTGGTAATACTATATTTGCTGTACATACAGATTCTTAGATTCAGAGGCATAGGCCATTTTGGAAACATGACTATGTATTAATGAGCTGTGATATTATTGGTTCCAGTTTCATTTCAAAGATGGCACTATTTTTGTGATTCCTATTTGTATAAAATTAAATATTCCCTGTTAGTTTTAGGTCCTTGAGTCACTTGACACTTTAACCATAAAACTTTTAAGGTAGAAATCAAGAGCAATTAAGTTTACTATATGGTGGAAATGTGGCTGAGTACAATTTGGAATAAATAAACATAAGAACCATCTGCTAAGCATTCAAATGTGTCCTGTATTTGCAAAGTTGCCAAGGATAAATCACTCAATCTCCTTGAGCTATTGGACTTAAAAAACCTGTTTCAAAGGGAGAAAAATTGTATTTGTGAAATCCTGATAATTAAAATTCTAGATATTGATCAGAAAAATAAAATTTTAAATTTAAGCTTAAATGTATTTTTCAGCTTTTCATTATAAAAATATTTATTAATAGAGTGAATGGGTAAGCTACTAAGAGGTACAAGTATTCTAAAAGCCTCTCTTTTTTTTTTAAGTTTAAATGGTTACTGAAAAAGTAAGCTTTAAATTATGCTTTGTTAATGCCCTAATAGTGTTTTTTATTACTGTTCAGGATATTTGAGTAGCATAACTTGGAAACAAGTACTTTGGAACCTATTTATACTAAATTTGGCCCTTCTTCTGAGAAGTTCACAATAGAGTGAAATACATTTGTGAAAGAAGAGAACAAGGCATAAATCTTTCCTTGTTCAAAGGAACAGTAAGCTGATGTTAGATATGTGTGAATGATTATTTTCCCGTTTAAAAAGTTCTTGAAGTTATATGGTAGAAGAGAACACCAGTGGAACTACCTATTACTAGTGGCTAAACTTATTTGTATACTTTTCTTTTTTTATGCTGTAGAGTTTTCTCTTTTCTTTCCATGTAAATGTTTATGAAATTATGTGGTATAGGAAATATCTTGGGAACAACCCGTTGTCACCATGATGCTAAACTTGTCCACATACTAGTACCTTCTTTTTTGCATTTTAGGTCTCATGAGTTACGATCCAAGATTCTTTCACTGCAGTTACTTCTATCCATTCTGCAGAATGCAGGACCTATATTCAGGACAAATGAAATGTTTATTAATGCTATAAAGCAGTATCTGTGTGTTGCACTCTCAAAAAATGGAGTTTCATCTGTCCCAGAGGTTTTTGAGCTTTCTCTTTCCATATTTCTTACTTTGTTGTCAAACTTCAAGACACATCTGAAGATGCAGATTGAGGTATGTTCTGCATTTAGGCATTGTTGGATATTTCATTTGTTTAATGTTAAATCATATTTTAACACACTGAGAAGTTTAGAACGTGAAATAATATTTGTGTACTGTTGTGTTAACATTTGCCTACAAAATGCTAAGCACTCAGTAAGCACTAAGAATGCCAAATCAAATTAAGACATAGCTCCTGTCTTCAACGGAGTTTATAGTAGTTCCATGAATGATTTTAATTGTCTTAATTTGGTCCTCATAATAACTTTCCTATTGTATGTATGGTACATAATAGTGAATTTGGTTATCTTGAAAGGAAGCTCTAAATAAATACTTTGTCTACGTGGTTTTAAGCTATTTAAGTTTTTAGTACTTTAAAGAGGTGATCACGAAGAATTATATTTTAGGGCTTATATTTAGGAGATTTGAAATTTTAACTGTTGTATTTTTTTCCCCAATGTACTTATTATATTCCTCAAGTTTTCTCTCAACATCTTTGAAACTAGAATAACAGTTACATCATTCTAAAATATTTCCAGAGACTTAGCAAAATGGAACTAGGGAATGTTTCCAACCATGACATGTATTATGCAAGTGTACCAATTCATGATCTTTTTTTCACACCTTCATATAATTCAGTATATAAAAACAGTACTTTATGTTTTACCTATTTAATGGGTTTCTTTTTACAATTTGTCCTTTGTGGAAATATTGTTTTGATTGGGACATGATATATTTTAGAAACACTTTCCTGCTAGGCAACTTGTACCTTCATGTTTTGTTTGACATGGTATGCAGGTTACATTTTAATTTTTAATCCTGACTCAAAACTAATAATTTATTAGCTCACAGAAAGGATAAATTATTATTTTCCCAGAGTTTTGATATCTCCTTTATTGTAAATGTTCTGTAGTATCAAAATTCATGTAGAACATTATTATGGGAATGAGACAGAATAAAGCTTTGGTATTTAAAGTAAAAATTTTTTAATTTGGGTCCTATTTTTGGACAGGAAGCAGTTTCTGGTACAATTTTGTTAAGTTTTTGAAGTTTGCCATATATATATTAAAATAATACAAGGCAAAACTAGAAAGGTACTACTTTTAGATAGTTTTTTCTCATTATCTTCAGGAACTACAAATAAGAGACTTTAAAATAAAAACTTGTGGAACTTTTGCTTCTGTAGCAAACCAAAAGTATTTCATTTGATGATGAGGCATTTAAATTGACATTTGAGAATTTTGGAAGACTTTTGTGCATTCATTTACTACTACTCTGAGATGACTACTTTAAATACTATTTAGATGACTGTGTGAAGTATAAATTCTTATGGAACCAGGTACCATAAAGCTCATTTAAGTTGTGATTACTGTTTCTATAAAGTAAATGTGATATAAAAAAATTTGTGTAGGCATGAATTTAAAGGGAAATACTTATAAAAATTTCCTGTCTGTTCATAGATGGTAGATTCTCATTAAAACTATTGTAATAATAGTCTGTTGTTTTTTTTTTTAAGTGATCAGATTTATTTCACTCTCGATTGTCCCCTGTGGGGAGAATATGAAGATAAAACAAGATAAATATATACTTTTGAGAGTACTGAACATATTCAAATATAGGATGAACTGTGTTCCAATTGGAGAAAAGCCAACATAAGACAACCTAAATTTGCAAAACAGAATTGAGATGGTTGTTACATGAAAATTTATTTTATGAGAATATTCACTTCAGAGTTTTTATAATATGATTTTTCCTTGGGTAGTAGCTTACGTATCTATTTCAGAAAATACAGTTTATACACACTTTTTCAAGACAATATTATGTGAAGACAAAGTACTTCTGTTATTTTACATGTATTTCATGATAGGTGCTCTGTAACTCTATAGAATTAGTTTTTAGAGCCCCTGTTGATTGACATGGTGTCTTAAATTATTCTGATAGTCTTTTGATTATTAGTGCAGTTCAGTAACCCATGCTGCTGCTCGTGCTAAGTTGCTTCAGTCATGTCCGACTCTGTGCGACCCCATAGACGGCAGCCCACCAGGCTCCCCCATCCCTGGGATTCTCCAGGCAAGAACACTGGAGTGGGTTGCTATTTCCTTCTCCAGTGCATGAAACTGAAAACTGAAACTGAAGTCGCTCAGTTGTGACCGACTCCTCGTGACCCCATGGACTGCAGCCTGCCAGGCTCCTCCTCCCTCCATGGGATTTTCCAGGCAAGAGTACTGGAGCAGGTTGCCATTGCCTTCTCTGTCAATAACCCATAGATAGTAGCTAAAGACTTTTTCCCCCGTTTCTCCAAATTTGTGTTTTTTATTTATCCAAGAAATGAGAGAGATTCACACTGATTCACAGCACCATTAGAGCTTCTCATCTTTCCATGGTGTACTTACTCCAGACGAAATATCCAACAGTTCCATTTCGTAAACAATTAGGTCCAAACAACTAAACAATAATTTTTCTGAACAATGAAATCTGCATTAAGTTGAAGAAAGTAGCGAAAACCACTAGCCCATTGAGGTATGACCTAAATCAAATCCCTTACGATTATACAGTGGAAATGACAAACAGATTCAAGTAATTAGATTTAATAGAGTGCCTGAAGAACTATGGACTGAGGTTTGTGACACTGTACAGGAGGCAGTGATCAAAACCATCCCCAAGAAAAAGAAATGCAAAAAGGGAAAATGATTGTCTGAGGAGGCCTTACAAATAGCTGTGAAAAGAAGAGAAGAGAAAGGCAAAGGAGAAAAAGAAAGATATACCCATTTGAATGCAGCGTTCCCAAGAATAGCAAGGAGAGATGAGAAAGCCTTCCTCAGTGATCAGTGTAAAGAAATAGAGGAAAACAACAGAATGGGAAAGACTAGAGATCTCTTCAAGAAAATTAGAGCAAGGGAACATTTCATGCAAAGATGAGCACAATAAAGGACCAAAATGGTATGTACATAACAGAAGCAGAAGATATTAAGAAGAGCTGGCAGGAATACACAAGAGAACTATACAGAAAAGATCTTCACACCCTAGATAATCACAGTGGTGTGATCACCAGCCTAGAGCCAGACATCCTGGAATGCAAAGTAAAGTGGGCCTTAGGAAGCATCACTACGAACAAAGCTGTGGAGGTGATGGAATTCCAGTTGAGCTATTTCAAATCCTGAAAGATGATGCTGTGAAAGTGCTACATGCAACATGCCAGCAAATTTGGAACACTCAGCAGTGGCCACAGCACTGGAAAAGGTCAGTTTTCATTCCAATTCCAAAGAAAGGCAATGCCAAAGAATGCTTGAACTACCGCACAATTGTGGTCATCTCACATGCTAGTAAAGTAACGCTCAAAATTCTCCAAGCCAGGCTTCAGCAATACGTGAACCGTAAACTTCCGGAAGTTCAAGCTGGTTTTAGAAAAGACAGAGGAACCAGAGATCAAATTGCCAGCATCTGTTGGATCATCAAAAAAGCAAAAGAATTCAAGAAAAACATCTGCTTTATTGACTGTGCCAAAGTCTTTGACTGTGTGGATCACAGTAAACTGTNAATACGTGAACCGTAAACTTCCGGAAGTTCAAGCTGGTTTTAGAAAAGACAGAGGAACCAGAGATCAAATTGCCAGCATCTGTTGGATCATCAAAAAAGCAAAAGAATTCAAGAAAAACATCTGCTTTATTGACTGTGCCAAAGTCTTTGACTGTGTGGATCACAGTAAACTGTGGAAAATTCTGAAAGAGATGGGAATACCACACCACCTTACCTTCCTCCTAAGAAATCTGTATGCAGGTCAGGAAGCAACAGTTAGAACTGGAATGGAACAACAGACTGGTTCCAAATATGGAAAGGAGTATGTCAAGGCTGTATATTGTCACCCTGCTTATTTAACTTATATGCAGAGTACATCATGAGAAACGCTGGACTGGATGAAGCATGAGCTGGAATCAAGATTGCCGTGAGAAATATCAATAAAAACACCATCCTTATGGCAGAAAGTGAAGAGGAACTAATGAGCCTCTTGATGAAAGGGAAGTACTTTCATTTGAAAGAGGAGAGTTAAAAAGTTGGCTTAAAACTCAGCATTCAGAAAACTAAGCTCATGGCATCTGGTCCCACTACATCATGGCAAATAGATGGGGAAACAGGGACAGACTTTTTTGGGGGGGGGGGCTCCAAAATCACTGCAGATGATGATTGCAGCCATGAAATTAAAAGATGCTTGTTCCTTGGAAGAAAAGCTATGCCCAACCTAGACAGCATATACAAAAGCAGAGACATTACTTTGCCAACAAAGGTCCGTCTAGTCAAGGCTATGGCTTTTCCAGTAGTCATGTATGGATGTGAGAGTTGGACCATAAAGAAAGCTGAGCACCAAAGAATTGATGCTTTTGAACTGTGGTGTTGGAGAAGACTCTTGAGAGTCCCTTTGACTGCAAGGAGATCCAACCAGTCCATTCTAAAGGAGATCAGTCCTGGGTGTTCATTGGAAGGACTGATGTTGAAGGTGAAACTCCAATACTTTGGCCACCTGATGCAAAGAGCTGACTCATTTGAAAAGACCCTGATGCTAGGAAAGATTGAGGGCAGGAAAAGAGGATGACAGAGGATGAGATGGTTGGATGGCATCACCGACTCAATGGACATGAGTTTGAGTAGGCTTCGGGAGTTGGTGATGGACAGGGAGGCCTGGCGTGCTGCAGTCCATGGGGTCACAGAGTCAGACACGACTGAGCCACTGAACTGAACTGCATTTGGGGGCGGGATTGGAAGCACACATAAATTGAAAGAAAAAATGTTCTATGTCATTGTTAAATAGTTAGCAGTTACTGACTACTGGAATGTATGAGCCTAGAGGACGCTGCACATCTTCTCAGACCTTGAAATCAAAGTGGACACTGCCACCTTCATTTCTTCCTTTGATTTTCATGCACTACCTGCTTCTTTTCATAGCAACCACTAAACCCCAGGTTTGCGAAAATGATGATGTCATTGAAAGGAATGTAGTGTGATCTAATAGATGATGAATCTGTGAACAGTCTTTTGAGGTATCCACAGATACTCAGAGGGACTGTTTTTTTTCCCTCAGAAATTCTGTGGCATCCCTCTTGAGTTTGCCACAGCATTCTGGCGCACCTTGGTGCAGTATTTGGGAACTGTGGCTGCAAATATGTATTGAATGCCTACAGTATTTGCCATGCAGTGTAGACACAATGCTTAGCAAGAATGACTTGTATATACCCTCTAAGAGCTTACAGTCTTACAGGAAATACTGACATTGGGCAAGTCAGAAATATGTTAAATTTTGTGAAAGAAAAGCTCATTACAAGGGTACATCACTCATTTTGGGAGGAGGAGATGTTAGTAGTCCTAAATTATAAATATGAATTTTTGGATTCATAATAGCATGTGCCATAAAAGTTATTATGTTGTTTTAGGTTTTCTTTATCATTCATCCCCTCTTAAGTTACAGTTACTTTTCAAAATAAATATGAGTCTGAAAATTCTTAGCTCTTAAATTGAAATTAATTAGGTTAACTCAACCCTTTGTGCTAGACATTATTTGATGTAAAGGATAGTTAGAAATAGTTTTATAGTTTTCAGGCAGAGATTTCCACTTGTGTGACTAATTATAAAAATATAACAGTATATGAGAATTAGATCCTTTTTATTGTGTCGATTATAACGTTAGTTACTTTAAAATCTAGGAACCCTCAGGCTTGCCCAGTACTATAATGTCTGAAAAAAATGTAACTGATGAATAGAATATAGTTTATGGTCTACAGGGGATTAAAAAATGATATAGGAGTTTTAATAGTTTTGTAAATACATTTAAAAAGTAATCTCCCGGAACTCCAGATTTTTGCGGATTTCATTTGTAGTGACTGTGATAACAAAATACAGTGATGTGAAGTACAGTTTTTGCAAAGGCCAGTGGAAGTGACCAACTCATGTTATTGAAGTCCTGACACTTCAGAAACAGAACTCTAAAGGAGTTGAACTCCAGGACCCTGGGTCCTGATTTTTGCTTTACAACTAAGGGACATTTATAAAGTGATCACGTATATGAATTATAAACAATATTTTAAGTAGAGGTTTTTCCCTAATCACAGGTGTTCTTTAAAGAAATTTTCCTATATATTTTGGAGACGTCTACCAGCTCATTTGACCACAAATGGATGGTTATTCAGACATTAACAAGGATTTGTGCAGGTATTTGAAATTACCCTTCTTTATTATCTCTTTCTTATTGTGAAATATTTAAAAGGCCATATTCTAGATGCCTTTTGTTAAACTTAACATACTGCTCTGTTACAGATGCTCAGAGTGTAGTGGATATATATGTAAACTATGATTGCGACTTAAATGCAGCAAACATATTTGAACGACTAGTAAATGATCTGTCAAAAATTGCCCAAGGACGAGGCAGTCAAGAACTTGGTATGAGTAATGTTCAGGTAAGAACTTGAAAAACATTTTCAGATTGGAACTTTGCCAAGAAAGAACTGTTTATTTTCCTTAAAAGATTTGTTGTTGTTTTAATTGCTTTTATGAATTCTTTTGTAGGAACTGAGCCTAAGGAAAAAAGGTTTAGAATGCCTAGTGTCAATTTTGAAGTGCATGGTTGAATGGAGCAAGGATCAGTATGTGAATCCCAACTCACAGACAACCCTTGGTAAGCTGATATTTGAACCTAATTTTTCGTCATTTAAGTAATACTGTGGAGGATGGTTGCAGATGGGACTGAACCAGTTTCATGACATCTTTCCCATTTAGCTGATGAAGCAGAGTTCTCTGAGTTAAATAAAAAAACTTAAAATAATGAATTTCCCAACTTAGTTATCCAATCTTTTTTCTTTCTAAATCTTCCAAAAGTGTTTTGAATATCATGTTAAAGTGAATCACGTTTATGCAGTTTTGTTGAAGTTACTTGAAAGTTGAAAGTTAAGTCATACAGTCGTGTCCGACTCTTTGTGACCCCATGGCCTGTAGCCCACCAGGCTCCTCCATCCATGGGATTCTCCAGGCAAGAATACTGGAGTGGGTTGCCATTTCCTTCTCCAGAGTATCTTCCTGACCCAGGGTTCGAACCCTGATCTCCTGCATTAGAGGCAGACGTTTTAACCTCAGAGCCACCAGGGAAGCAGTTTTGTTAGAGGATAATTTTAGAAGAAACAAAAACCAGAAATATTTTAAGAAGATTGACTTGTTCATTTATGTTTGACATTTACCCTTACTCAGAGAAAAACTCATAGCTGCAGGGTCATCTTGGTGTTATCTTAGTCAAGAGTGCTTTGAGGGGAAACTCTTGCAAAACTGTTCCTTGAGCTGAGAGCAGAAACCCAGTGAATACTCAGCACTGTAGTTGTAAAAAGAACTGATGGTGCAGATTGTACACGTACTAATTGCAGTATGTTGTAGTATCAGTGTGTATGATCTGTTACGGCACTTAATACGTTATTTGTATTAAATAATAGATTTTAAGCAACATGAAAGTATCTTGCCTTAATTGAGAAATCTTTTTCCTTTGACAGAATAATTTATTGAGGCAGTTTTTCTACTTACAGGTCAGGAAAAACCCTCAGAGCAAGAGACGAGTGAAATAAAACACCCAGAGACAATAAACAGATACGGAAGTTTAAATTCCCTGGAGTCAACGTCGTCATCAGGAATAGGCAGCTACAGCACACAGATGTCTGGCACTGATAATCCAGAGCAGTTCGAAGTCCTCAAGCAGCAAAAAGAAATAATAGAACAAGGGATAGACTTGTGAGTGTACGATTTTAAGGAGAAATGTAACTGAATATTCCTCTGCCAGTTCTGTGCCACCTTGTCCTGGGTTTCTTTACATCTTTGGATTATATTTAGTCCCTTCTTATTCCCACCCTTCAGTGAATAAAATGAGGCACAGTTCTCCCAGACTCAAGACTTCCAGTGACTCCTTGGTCCGCGCCCCTTGTTTGTTGGAGTCTAGCCCAGATAGACCCTTGTGATGTGCGTTAATTTTGTACCGTGTTTTACGTGCTGTTGAACATCATCCGAGCAGTTTTGCTTTGTTCATTTAGCTCAGTTAAAGAATCCCCGATTGTATTCCCTAAGCAGGTAAGAACTCAAAAAATTTCAAGTACAGAACGTTTCCTGCTAGTGTTGCTCCTTTATACGTTTCATATTTTCCTCACTTCAGTTACAGATGTGTTACTCTTATTAGTGATTTATTGTTACTGCTTGCATTTTTATATGTTGATAAAGGTGATCACCTGCTTTTCAGACTTGAATACTGTACCAGACCTTGCTCTTGCGAAGTCAGTTTTCCTGCTAAGCTGTGTGCTATCAGCTCCTGGGCTGTTTTGGGTCTAAATAGGCCCATACTGCTTTCCTTCCGCTTATCACCCATCTCTTCTTTCAAAGAGATTCTCTAAGGAAAACTGAACTTGCTGGCCTTTCTCTGTGAATCTCAATCCATGAATCTAAACCATTAAAAAAAAATTCCCTTGTATGTTTACTTGACTTGCTACCTCCACTGTAAAGGATTTCTTCCTGAATCTTAAGCAGCAGCTTTTGCTAAATGGTCAGGGGTCCCTTTTCACTGTTAATGTAAAAGAAAAAAAGTTGATAAAATGTATACATACTCATTGTCATAAAACTATAAAATCTCAAAAGTACCCTCAGAAACAGCCATCAATACTTCATTTTTTCTAACTGTTCAGTTGGTATTTATTGAAGTCCCATCTGTTGCAGACATTATGCAAAGTGCTGGGAAACCTGATGAGTGAAACAGTGCTTATTTCTGGGGTCACAGGGTCTAGTATGTGCAGATGCTCATATTGAAATTTTTTAAGTCACTCAGCAAACACATGTTTGGTACTTGGGACTGTTTACCAAGAACCATGAAGGTTCAGTTCAGTTCAGTGGCTCAGTTGTGTCCGACTGTTTGCAACCCCATGGACTGCAGCACACCAGGCCTCCCTGTCCATCACCAACTCCCGAAGCCTACTCAAACTCATGTCCATTGAGTCGGCGATGCCATCCAACCATCTCATCCTCTGTCATCCCCTTCTCCTCCTGCCCTCAATCTTTCCTAGCATCAGGGTCTTTTCAATATAGTCAGCTCTTCGCATCAGGTGGCCAGAGTATTGGAGTTTCACCTTCAACATCAGTCCTTCCAATGAACACCCAGGACTGGTCTTTAGAATGGACTGGTTGGATCTCCTTGCAGTCAGAGGGACTCTCAAGAGTCTTCTCCAACACCACAGTTCAAAAGCATCAATTCTTTGGTGCTCAGCTTTCTTTATGGTCCAACTCTCACATCCATGCATGACTACTGGGAAAACCATAGCTTTGACTAGACAGACCTTTGTTGGCAAAGTAATGTCTCTACTTTTTATTATGCTGTCCAGGTTGGTCATAACTTTCCTTTCAAGGAGTAAGTATCTTTTAATTATATGGCTGTAGTTACCATCTGCAGTGATTTTGGAGCCCCAAAGAATAAAGTCAGCCACTGTTTCCCCATCTATTTGCCATGAAGTGATGGGACCAGATGCCATGATCTTCATTTTCTGAATGTTGAGCTTTAAGCCAACTGTTTCACTCTTCTCTTTCACTTTCATCAAGAGGCTTTTTAGTTCTTCACTTTCTGCCATAAGGGTGGTGTCATCTGCATATCTGAGGTTTTCCTTATATTCGATATTACAGTCCAAATACGGGCAAAATATATTTTCTACTAGTACTGAGTGATGTCCATAGTGGAATATATGCAGAGTTATGCCAAGGTAGGAAAGTTCAATTTGAAGTATTAATCCTCAGGGGTGAGGGAGCAGTCCCTGGGCCCTGGGTGGACGTGTCCCCTGCCTCCAGTCCTCCCCCAGCCACTGCGCTTGCATCCTGCTCCACACTTCAGTGAGCGCAGTGTGCACACAAAGTGCTCTTCCCCAGCTCTTCCTTTCATGACACCACTCTGTCTGGTCCCCCCTGCCTGCTGACCATGCCATCTCAGTCTTGGTATGGGCTCTTCATCCAGATCACATGTCTTAACATTTCTAGTGTCTGTCCTTCATGACTTCAACTACTGTGTGCTAACATCTCACAACCCTTAAGTGTTATTTTTCACATAGAAACTCTGCTGAACTCCAAACTCCTCTCTAATTGCCCATTGGACATCTCCCCTGGACGTTGACTGCATAACTTCTCACACTCGGCATGTCCATAACCATATTTATCAATCTCTATAATCAACTCCCCGGTACAACAGATGACAAACAGAAAACCCTATTGTTTCCCATCCAGAGTAGTAACCCCACCCAGCATGCTAGTAAGTTATGAGCTAGAATTGCAGGAGTTACCTGAGATTTCCTCAGTTGATCTGATTTTTCACTAAATCCAGTTGATTCTATTTCCAGAATATTTCTGCAATTTATTGTCTTTATCTCCCCACAGTTGTTTTCTCAAGTCACGCCATCACCATTTCATGCCTTGAGTAGTAAACTCTTTAGTTGGCTTGCCTTTCTTTGGTCTCATTCTCTCATCTTTTCTTACACTTAGCTGGAGTCATCGTTCTTTGAATGAAATCTGCTTCTGTTTCTCTCCTCTCTCCCTCTTACAGAGGATAAAGCCACAGCTTTTTCTAATAGCACATAATACCCTCATGATTTAAATCTGCTGGTCTCTTAGGTACTTCTTCATCTCACCTGATTTTTCCAACAATGCAGAGCTATTTAATATCATGCTGTTTATGCTTTTGTGTATTTGTATGACCTCTTCCTCTCTGGCATGATTTTTCTGACTGTTCATAAGAATTGTAAGCATTCTTCAAAGTTCAGCTCCACAGTTGCCTTCCCAGGAGCTCAATCGTGGTCGTCTCTCTTAGCCAGTCACCTCTGCTATGCTGTCTTCTCAATAATACATTATTTGTTGCATTTTCACTGTTACATGTTTTCTTAATTTATAAACATTTTAAAATAGTTTTTACTATTACAATTAAAAATTTTTTTCATCAGAGTGAGAGCTTCTCAAGAGCAGAGGTTGTGTTTATCTCTGGGAAGAATGTTTGATTTTGATTTATGTATGTGGCAGCAGTTTAATTAGGAATTGATAAGGGGGTGTTGGGAGGACAGAGCAGGGAAGGACATTTCAGACAGAATGGCACTGGCAGTGGGACAGGAGGACGTTTGAGGACCGTGGTTAAGCGTGGCAGAAGGTGACATGAGAGCATTGAGTTGGATCCAGATTACATGGGCCTCTCTTCTCCGTGTAAAGGAGGTTTTGTCTTGTTCTCAGCATTGGTATGCTATTGAAGGATTTTAAGCCAGAGGTCCAGCAGCGACATATTTCTGTTTTCAACGTATGACTTTGCCAGCAGCTTGAAGAAATTATTGGAATGTGAGCAAAACACAAGACAGGGAGACCAGTTAGGAGCTCTTGCAGTACCCAGTTGATGGGGCCCCAAACTAATTATTAGATCAGTGAAGGGAGAAAGGAAATGATTTAGAAACAGAGAGGTGACACTTGACTCAGATATTAAGCCATGAAGGAGAATTCTCCAGTGACTGGAGCACAAGAACATGTGGAGGAAATAAGACTCTGCAAATGCTTTTTGTTTAGAGAAAGAGAAGGGGATGCATGGAGGTGGATGAGAGAGGAACATGCTGTATGGAGGAAGGTTTTTTGTATGTCCGTCTAATCAGTGTGAAGTTTATTTTGAAAACACTGGGTGTATAAACTTTTTTTTAATAAAGGAAATAACGCCATCAGGTTATAGTTAAAACAGTCACCAAAATTCCAGTTGTGTTTTTAAAGGCAGGAAATTTAGAATTAATCATTGAAGAAAAGGAAAATGAGCCAAGATTTCTTGAGCACTTGATGCTGCTAAGTTGCTTCAGTCGTATCCGACTCTGTGTGACCCCAGAGACGGCAGCCCACCGGGCTCCGCCGTCCCTGGGATTCTCCAGGCAAGAACACTGGAGTGGGTTGCCATTTCCTTCTCCAGTGCGTAAAAGTGAAGTCGCTCAGTCGTGTCCGACTCTTAGCAACCCCATGGACTACAGCCTACCAGGCTCCTTCGTCCATGGGATTTTCCAGGCAAGAGTACTGGAGTGGGGTGCCATTGCCTTCTCCGTGAGCACTTAGGGAGACTCTATATTAAAAGCATGAGATATTTAGTATTCATATCCTTACTCAGAGTTCATCTACTGGGCCTTATCTCACATAACGTGAAATGATCTGTATCAATGATAAAGATTGCCCTCCGTTTGAGATTCTTGTCTAAGAAGAAAAAATAAAACTTTGCATAATGTATTATTTTTTTGTGCATTTGTTCATTGATTATTTTAAGTATAAAGTGCTGGAAAGCTAATTTACTGTAGTTTTAATCTTTTCAAAGGGAATATGAATGGTTTTCTGTTTCTAATGTTCCTTTTAACTTTAACATCATCCAGATTTACTAAGAAACCAAAGAGAGGAATCCAGTACCTCCAAGAACAAGGGATGCTTGGCACCACCCCTGAAGACATTGCCCAGTTCTTACACCAAGAGGAAAGATTAGACTCAGTAAGAACACCATGTTACTTCATCCTAGCCTTTTTTATAGGATTTCTTTTTAAGTTAATAATAATGTGTGTTGCTGCCCCTTTCAAATGCCCTCTTAAGTATGTAAAAATAAGCTAGCTGTTCCTAATTTTGCTTTTTAATTTTCTATACTCAAAAAAATCTTGATTTTTGTTTGTTAATGCATTTGGTACGTTTAACTTCACATTCAAAATAGTTAATTAACTCTGTGGTTAATGGACTAGTTAACTGTGGATCTTATGGACTTCTCTGCTTTTTAAAAAATTGGATGTGTGGGAAATGTAACGTTCCACTAGGATATCAATTTCTGTCTTTTATTCTTCAGACTCAAGTGGGTGAATTCCTGGGAGATAATGATAAATTTAACAAAGAAGTCATGTATGCTTATGTGGACCAACATGACTTTTCAGGAAAAGATTTTGTTTCAGCCCTTCGTATGTTTCTGGAAGGATTCCGTCTTCCAGGGGAAGCTCAGAAAATTGATCGATTAATGGAAAAATTTGCTGCAAGATATCTAGAATGCAACCAAGGGTAAGCAGGATTCAGACTCAAATGTTTATTGATTGCTGGCTATGTCCAGACCCTCTTCTGGGAGCCTTGGGTGATCCATAACCCCCTGCCCCAGGAAACTTAGATTGTCTGCGACCTGGAATTGATGAGACAGTTCCATAAAATATTATGAGATATAACATAAATCTTGAGAGAGAAAATGAAAAGTGATATGGGGTTAGAGGTAAGTTATTTAAATGATGCATGTAAACAGTATAAGTTTGTATCACAATACTTTTCTTTTTCCAGACAAACCCTTTTTGCTAGTGCGGATACTGCTTATGTTTTGGCTTATTCAATTATCATGCTGACCACAGATCTTCACAGTCCACAGGTATGGTATTAACCATAATTTTAAAATATCAGACATCCAAGAAATGTTTAAATCTCATTTGCTTCATAAAATTGTAATTCCTTCTTAAATATTAAGGAACTGTCACTTGATTTCTGATAGCCACTAATAAAAACATTATTTTTAAGGTTTTAGGTTTAGTTTCCAACAACTTGGGAAAAATTATCTTTATAAATAAACCTATTTGCAAGAATTTCTTAATTCTTCTTAGAGATGAGCTCCTAATGATACCTGTTGCTCTTAAGAGAAGAAATAAACTATATACTTATTAAGCTGAGATGAACTGGACACATTGTAAAGTTTGAGATTAAACTTTATAGGAATTTTTTGGAAATGTATTTTGAGATGTTTAAGGCAGGATTGATACAGAAAGTGTTGACCACATGTAAGATTTTAATCATTTAAATGTTGTCTTTGGTTTGCTACTGGCAATATTGTAGAAGCAACTCACTTCCAGGGCTTTCATTATCTAGCATGACACTTTTTTCCATGGTTTTATAAAGCAGTCTACAGATAAAGACTTATTTGAATATTTTCATATCAAGAATTTTCTGTCAGTTTTTCCACTCTAAACCAAAAGTAACTTTACATTTACACTGCCTCCCTTTGTTTTTAGAAGGTCATACTTTTAACACATTTTGTTCTGTTAATGAATTATAATGTTAAACGCACCTGTGTCATATCTTCTTAATTTTCTTTTTTATTGTAGTTGATTTACAGTGTTGTGCCAGTGTCTGCTATACAGCAAAGTGACTGAGTTATACCCATGTGAAAGTGATAGTCGCTCAGTCGTGTCTGACTCTCTGCAACCCCATGGACTTTAGCCCTCCAGGCTTCTCTGCCCATGGGATCCTCCGGGCAAGAATACTGGTGTGGGTTGCCATTCCTGTCTCCAAGGGATCTTCCCTACCTAGGGATAGAACCCACATCTCCCACATTGCAGGCAGATTCTTTACCATCTGAGCCACCAGGGAAGCCCCACATACACATAGACATTCTTTTTTTAATACTCTTATCAATTACAGTTTATCCTAGGATATTGAATATAATCCCCTATTCTATATAGTACAACCTTGTTGTTTATCCATCCTCTATATAATAGTTTACATCTGCTAATCACATACTCCCAGTTCTTCCTTCTTCCCCTCCTCGCTTCCCCTTGGCAACCACAAGTCTCTTCTCTATGTCTGTTGAGTCTGTCTGTTTTGTAGATAAGCTCATTTGTGCCATATTTTAGGTTCCTCATACATTCCTACATATGTACAGTCTTGTGTAGGTTATTTTCTTCTAAAACTTCCTTGAATGTTCTTTCACAGTTTCCAGATTGTTAAAAATTCTGGACACATCCCAGTTGGGGAGCATTCTCTTGAAATCAGTGTCACACCTCTGTGTCCCTGTTGCTGTTGCAGACCATGCGCCTGGAGCCCCGCTCTAGCAGTGCTCACTGCCTCTGAGGTGCTGCTCCCTCTCAGGCTGGTGTCTTTGCTCCCATTCAGCCTGCTGGCCCTCAGATGGCTTAGGAGTCCCTGTGAGGATAGGTGGCCCATTAGAAAATTGAACCCCATAATCAGGACCCCATGTAATTCATGATGCAGGACCAGATGAACTGTAACAAATGATAGTTGTTTTTTTTTAAGAACACAAGTAACTGTAAAGAATTTTCTTAAAACTAATTCTCCGCATTCTTAATTGTTTTTGGAGTTAAAATATAAGTGAATTTCACAAGTCATTTATGTTCCTTTGCTAACTAGAACATTTATAGTTAGACTACCTTTTATATATAGTGTGAATCAGTTTTTAAATTTTGAGATATATTTAGAACATATTGAATTTTTTTGTTATTCATTTTCATCAGTGATAACAATTTGCTTGAAGAGGTTTAAGCATTAAAACTTAATTAGGCACAGCTTAATTTAAGCACATGAAAATAAACGTCAAGATTAAAGTGTTCCATAAAAGATGAGCCAGAGAAGAAAAGTAGGATTATGTTTAACACTACTCCCAGAGCCTCACTGTGGCAGAAGTGTTCCATTTGAGCAGTGTGTTTTTATTTTCTCTACCTGAAACTGATATATCCTCTTCTCTAACGTGCTGGGAGCTCCTTCCCCTCCCTCCCAACCTAGATCCACAAATATACTTTATTGCTACTTCAGATTTTCTGCCAAGATTTGTTTTGTGTCTATCTCTGTCTCTCATTGGTATGATGTTTAAAATATTGTACCATGTTCAGAATTTCCAGTGATGTTAATCTTCTTGTAGCCTCTTACTGGAAGCACTTATGTGGTCATTTATTTCGATGTCCCTGGGTCATTGCTTTTTCAGTACTCATTAGAAATTTAGGTGAAATGGCTTTCTTTTAATGTTTTTTAAGTGCCTTAACTCAAGTTTTTAAAGTTTTAGTATATTAGAGTATTTTTCCCTTGAGTAATAATGACTACATTTGAAAACTTTTATGGTAATATTTTTACTTTTTTGTAGGAAAAATGCTCCTTTCATCTTTTCTGACATTCTAGAAAGATCTGTTTGCAGAGTAGTCAGAACAGGTGGTGCAGTGGTAAAGAACCCGTCTGCCAGTGTAGGAGTCGTAAGAGATGCGGATTTGATCCCTGGGTCAGGAAGATCCGCTAGAGGAGGGCACGGCAACCCCCTCCAGTATTCTTGCCTGGAGAATTCCATGGACAGAGGAGCCTAGTGGGCTACAGTCCATGGAGTCGCAAAGAGTCGGACATGACTGAGCGTGCACAAACACAAAACTAGTTAAATGTTTGTATCCCAGTTATTATGTCTTCTGGACCTTCTGGTTTCTCTATAGTTATTTTTGCAAACTTCTGATGATTTACTCCTGATGTTGATTGTTATTCTATGTACCTTCTTAAAAATTTACAAGACCCTTATCTTTAGAGGTACCTTAAATTCTTTGTGGAAAGTGGTAGGAATATATTTAACTAATAAGTAAATATAGAGAATAAGTGGGTTATATCCATGGGCAGAAAAGTTTTGGTTGTGCTAGTTACCAAGTTCAGCAGCAGGGCCACCATCTTACATATCTTACATACTACAGATTTATTCCCCACAGACTTACCGTGGTATGCAGCAGGATGTTACTGTTGTGTGTACTCTTAAACAAGATAAAAAATTCAAAGAATACTTTGCCCACATCACCTAGCATTCAGTTAACCACACTGAGTCAGTCAGCAAGGTTATTATCTGATTTTAAATAAATTTCAGCTCTTGTTATTCTCATATCCACTGTTACATAAAATCAGCTCTCAAATCATTAGCAAACACACTTAGGTTCTTTTGAATGAAGATCTGAATCTTTTTGGTAGCATAAGTTTCTAATGATTGGCATGATCCTTTTTTAAAGACCCTGGCTAGAACTCTTAAACCTTGGGCAGAAACAATTTCATTATTCCATCTACCTGTTTTCTTGTCAGCAGATCACTCGGGGACATCACAGCAAGGTGAATTAGCATATTGCCAACCTGGATCTTTGCTACACTGTCCTCATTTTCTGTGACTTCCTTTTTTCACTTTAGTGTCTGCCTTGTTTAGTATTTTCCACTTTCTGTCTCAAAGTATTTATAAGTTCTCCTATATGAGTATTTTTCTGTTCATTTTTAAGAATTATAACAGTTGTTCATTTCTAGGTTAAAAATAAAATGACCAAGGAACAGTACATTAAGATGAATAGAGGCATCAATGACAGTAAGGATCTGCCTGAAGAGTATCTGTCAGCCATCTATAATGAAATAGCTGGGAAAAAGATATCAATGAAAGAAACGAAGGAGCTGACAATCCCTGCAAAGTCAAGTAAACAGAGTAAGTGTCCAGATCAACTGAATCCTGGTTGTTTAGGAGGAAAAAATACAGTTCTTAAAAAGTTAAGTTAGAGTAGACCAAGTATCACTTATTCTAATGAAAAGTATTATAATACATTGTTTGATGATCTGCTTATGTCTTTCTCCATATCCTGAAGAAAGATAGCAGTGACTAGTGATAAATGGGAAATGCTACCTACTATGCATGAATTAGCATGCGTTGAGTATACACTTGTCCACAAGGCAGTTAACCTCAGCGTAGACTTGGCGAACAGGCAGATTGGCTAGGCAACGCCAGTAGTCAGACTTCAGCTCTTCTTTCTTCTGCCTCCTTGTTATCTACAAGCAACTTATTTCCATTGGTTCACCTATCATTGCACATTAACAGAAGCTAGAAGTAGGGGTGATTCAAGGAGATGGGGAAGGTTAGGATCATGAGGGAGCTCGGGGGGTTGGAAATCACTACTTGACATGTACCACAAATTATATCACTCTGGCATTCCTAGATCTGACCAGTGTCAGGAACTACCTGTGCCTGGCTCCATTCTCAACATTCTATATGTGTAGACAGTGGTGATTAAAGTAGAGCTAAAATCGGGCTACAGGCGTGAGGTTAGGGTAGTGGCTCAGTGATACAGAAGGAGAGCTCCTGCCTTTCTGAGCAGCTTCCACTTGGAAATGAAATCTCAAGCTTCATCAGCAAGAACAGATTGCAGCAGTGAAATGCTGCTGAAAGGTTATTGGTGTTCGGTTGCTAAGTCGTGTCTGACTCTTTGCGACCCCACAGACTGTGGCTGTTGACAGGAGAGAGTCCAGAAGGCCTGTGTGGTATGTGTTTCTAGAAGTTGATGAAGAATTATAGGGTGGGAGTCAGAAGCTCTGGAGATAATGTTAGAGGGGATAGTGGAGTGTAAATGGTCTTCTCTTCGGGGAGCAGAGGAGTGGGCCTGAGGAATGTTGGTAAGGTCTCCCCCATTTTATAGACAAGGAATCAGACGTGCAGAGAGATTAGGACACCTAGAATCAAAGAAGCTGTGAGCTGAGTGCAGTGCAAAAACCTTTGTTAAATCCCTGTGCCTAAACCCTGACGGGTGGCAAAGGCTGGCCCAGAAGTTGGCGTCCTTGGCCCTTACTGCAGTCCAGCACCAGCCGGCAGTTCACAGGGTAGCACCATCCTCTTCTACATGAAAAACCGTCAAGTGTATTGATCAGGATTTCATTTTTACACCTGAGTAGATGCCAGTTACGTGATTTCATTTTCTTTTTTGTACCCACATAATGACATCTTCCTATCCCTCTTTCTCTGGCCTGCTCTGTGTACAGTGAGGAAGTCACTGAGAGAGCTGGATGTGGGAAGCGGGTGGCAGTGGGCTGACATTCTGCAGTCATCCTGCGTGTGAGGCCTCTGTTTTCTTGTTAACTCAGAAGGTCCCTCAAGTCACACAGGTGAACCATGGCCCCTCGTGTGTTCTCCTAGCCCTTGTCTGGGCTGTTTCCCTGACGCTTTCAGTGTGACAGATTTGTGCCTACTCTTTTCTTTTGCATAGATTTCCTGCATCTCCCTGAAGCCTAGTTGAGGATTTATTTTTTTCTCCATTTTTGAGGTGAAATTCATATAACGCAAAATGAACTGTTTTGAAGTGAACAGTTGCGGATATTGAGTACCTTCAAAGTGTTGTGCAGTCACCACCTTGATATAGTTCCAAAATATTTCATCACCCCCAATAAAGCCTCATAGCCATTAAGCAGTTCTTCCACGTTCCCTGCCTTTCCTCAGCCTCTGGCACCAGTCTGCTTTCTTCTTTTTTTTTTTTTTCACAAGCACTGGAAAGAAGTTTATCATCTTTAGACTCAACAAATTAACAGGGGTGGGTGCACACTACACCAGGCCCAGGGTTTTGTGGCTCCTAGAGACAGGCTCACTTACAGCAAACCAACAGGGAAATGAGGGGAGAAGTGAGAAGATTTGGTCTTGAACTTAAGGGGAGAGAGTGATGATTCTCAGGGCCGGGGAATGGAGAACAGCAGGAAGCAGCTGGGGGTCAGGGGGTTGTTCTGGGCGGGTGCAGAGGGGCATTCCCCTGCCCCTGGGGCTGAGTGGGGAGGAAGGAGGAATGAGGCCCCTCTCCTCAGTGCTGAAGGAAAAGGCACTTGGCTCAGTCTCCTCCTGCCCCACCCCGTCCATGGAAGAGGTCCTTGTCCCCTCGCTCCTTTCAAGGGCTCAGAAGCTGTTCCCTGTTGAGCCTCTGGAAGAAGCTTTTGCCCAACTCATAAGTACTGATCATGATGGCGCAGGAAGGGGTGGCCTTGATGATCCTCAGGAGGAAGCCTCTCACAGCCTCCACTGCTCCTAGCGCAACCTGGCGCTGAGTCTTCACCACGTCGAAGGGTAGAGTCAGGGTGGCCGCCACCTTCACCACATCTGGGGGGTCATGAAGAGGGAGGTGACCACAGCCCCCGCGCTGGATGCCACCATTTGTTGGAGGGGGCTAATGCCCCCTTGGTCCTGGTCAGCCATCTTGTAGCTTCAGTTCTGGCTCTAGGCCGGTGCTCGAGTGGCGCGGTGCCCCGGGCCGGGCGGACCCATAGCGGCTCCGCCACCGGTGTGGGCGCTGCGTGCGCTCACTTGGCACCGAGGCCGACTCGGCAGTCTGCTTTCTTTTTTATGGACTTATTACTCTGGATATTTCATCTAAATGGAATCATATGTTATATGCCTTTGCATCTGGCTTCTTAGGACCATTTTGAATTAGTATTCATTGGTTGTGTTGATGATTTTACGCTGAAAGATCAAAATATCATTCTTAAAGGCTTTATATATTAAATGCTAATAGTGTTTACTGTTTCAGACGTAGCCAGTGAAAAACAAAGAAGACTCCTGTATAACTTAGAGATGGAACAGATGGCCAAGACCGCTAAAGCTCTCATGGAAGCTGTGAGCCACGTTCAGGCACCTTTCACGAGTGCAACACATTTGGAGCATGTGAGACCCATGTTTAAGGTAAGAGTTATTAACGACTTTTGGTTGTAGTATATACGTTTATATATACTGCTGTTCAGCATGTTTTTAAGTTAAGGCAGTACGGTGATACAGCCCATTAGGATAGACCCAGAAGTGAAAGCCATATTATTTAGGTATGCATGATTAATAATTGATAGGTGTGTGACCTTAAGAATAGAAAGGTTTGGGAGAATTAATCTCTGGCCTGGTTTCCTCTGAGTTCTCTTTAGATCTCTGGAGTTCCCTGACATCTCAAAGTGACCTTGAGCCTCTTGCTGTCTTCCAGTGCCTATGGCCCAAGGACTAATCTGAGGGTTCTGATTGCTCCTGGGGCCCAGAAAGTAGCACTGGGAACAAAAGGGAGCTTTCTTTTATGTTTATAGATCTAGTAAGGGTGGTACTTACTGCTTCTTTATAATTTGAATTTCTGTTTCTTCTTCATTTTCCTATGCTTTTTTTCTATCCTTTCTTAAATTCCAGAATGAGTAAGCAGTGCATCATAAGGGTTATAGGGAAGTGGACGGGAGTCTAGTCAAGGAAAGTGGGAATTTTTCCTAGAGAAGGAAAAATGGGTCAAGTACATGTCCATTTGTGAGACAGTGCAGTTAGATGGTCTGTGGTGGTTAAAGGTTATCATTTGAGTTCCTCAGACATTAACTGCTGTGTGGGTAGTAAAAGATGATGATATTTCAGCTCTAATATGTTATAGTTCTACCCTTGCTTTAAGGTCTGTGTGATCGTGATATTTCTAAAAGTTGATGGAGAGTTACAGGCTCAGAGTGGGAATTTGGGGAGAGAATGTTAGAAGAAATAGTGGAGTATCGACAGCCTCTCTTTTACTGTAATATAGGAAATGAGATTGAAATTAAGAGCTCTTATTATGAAATAAATTACAAACCAAGTTTTTGTTCTGTTTTGAATAATCTTATACCTTTGTTTTGTTTGCAAATGTTTTTGGTAGACAAGAGCTGGAGGATGAAAAAAACAAAAAGGATAAGGAACCAGTCGTAATTCTGCCACTCAGAACATTTCTCTTACTATATTCACATACTGCTTTTTCTCTTGTTAAACAGCTGTGATCCTACTGTGTATAGAATTTTGTAACTTGCTGTTTCTCACATGAGTGTTTTCTCATGTTATTGGGAATTCTTCATAAATAGCTTTCATGATCTCTTCTCTGGATTAGGTGTCATTTGTTTCTTCCTCTGAGCTGGAATTGAGACCTTTCCTCTCTCTGCCATTTCTACCGTCATTACCTTTTCATTGTCCTTCATTTCTCACTCTTAATGCTGGAGTGTTCTCCTGGCTGGTGTCTGTGTCTACTTCTGTACTTCTCTTACCCATTTACAGAGCACAGAATGTTTAAAATGCAAATGAACCGTCACCTTCTTCCTTAAAGCTATTCACTGATTTTGCAACTGTGGTGAAACTTAACACTACCCGAGGGTCCAAATACCATGTGTGATCAGCTCCACCTGCCGCCAGCCTCATCATTAGATTTCCTCTTACCATGCTGCAGTCACACTGGCATTCTTTCTATTTCTAGAATGCCCTAAATTATTTTCTCATCAGAGCATTCGCACAAGCTGTGTCCTTTGTCTAGAATACTCTTTCCTTCGTTGCCCAAGTCGTTTCTGCTTTCGGTGTTACTTTCTTAGTGAATTGTGCCCTGGCCTCTCTAAGTTAGGTCTCCTTTCATACGTGCTGTGTTCTTCCTTCACTGTATTTATGTGTATTAACACATTTATTTATTGTAAACCTTAATGTCTGTGATAGACTTTAAACTCTGAGAGGTAAGGGAGTACATCTGTTCTGGTGACACTTATCAAAGTCTGACACGGTTCCTGGCTTGGAGTTAGTGCTAAGTAAGTAAGCATTGGTTGAGTCAAGGAATAAATGAAAGATTCCTAGAAGTGATGTGATGTTAAGGGATGTAGTTAAGAACCTTTTTAATATATGGCCAGATCGTTTTCTACAGAGGTATATACACTTGAGCAGAAAAGTTCACTGTCCCCTGGCTATTATTTAGGTATAATTTGATAATACAGATCATTCTTTAATTTGCAGTGGGGTTGTCACAGGCATAAGAAGCTTATACTTCTCCTTGTATATATTACGTAGGTTTCCAAATAGAGATGTGTTGTTTCTTCACTTAGCATAGGATGCATAATGCATTACTCTCCTGTGGTGCTTTGTATTTTAACGTCCTGCCCGTCATGTGCTTCCCATAGCATCTCTGTGTAGTGGCAGTCCAGGTACTAAAGAGGAGGAAATGAGGTTCAGAAAAAAAAGAGGTGAAATAAGTGACAAGGCTAAGACTGAAAGTTAGGTACTGTGACTTATGTTCCTTTGTTTAGGAATTAAACTTCTGAACTTCCTGAGGTTACAAAGCTGTGGGTAATTCTGTCTTAATAATGTAGAAATTTTTTTTTAGATCTTCTAAAAATTCCAATTATTGTTTCTGTACCATGTTGTCATAAATACTCTTTATCTTTATGACTGTATACAGTTCTGCTTCATTTTGATTTATTAAAAGAAGCAAATACTCTTATATGAGACATTTCAAAGTTACACACACACATATACATGCCAGTATATACACACCAGTGTATACATATATGTTTTGATATGAGGACTTTCAGTAGTCAGGGATACCTCTGTTTTTTTAAATTTTACATTACAGTTTCAGAAGATATTCAGTTTTGATAAAATTTAGTGTTTGTTGGCTTTCATAGTCTGTGAAGAAGATGTATTTTATTTAACTGTATTTTAAAATATTGTCCAACTAGGAGCCAGAGATATCACTGCTGTCTCAATGTAAAATATTAATATTTTATTACAAAAAATAATAAGGCTAAATAACACCCACAGAACAGGCGTAAAGAAAAGAGAGTAACATAAGTCTTACAAGTAGAAAATGGTTAAAAGGATTTTTTTGGAAATAAAATTAGTCCATGAAATATTGCAAGAGACACAGCTTGCAGAGAGAGATGAGCTCTGAAGTCAGGGGTGAAGCCAATATAATTTATGAATATAGACTATCCCATTTTTTATTAGTGTGGATAACTCATAGATGCTATGCTTAAAATGTATCTACCATCTTCTCTTGAATTTACAATTTTGTTCTCCCACTTACTTAAGCCCAGGCAGCATTATATAGTTTCTCCTCTTTTTCTAAGAAAGCTCTCCCAATAACTATGCCTAGAAACTTATTGCTCTTTTTCAGAACTTCCCACAAATGATTTATTGTCTGAAAGCATTGAGAAATGTTAATGTGGTCTTAAAGTTTGATTATCATTTGATGTTCGTGATATATTTTAAATTCTTACCTTTTCTAGCTGGCTTGGACCCCTTTTCTGGCTGCATTCAGTGTGGGTCTACAAGACTGTGATGATACTGAAGTAGCCTCTCTTTGCCTGGAAGGTATAAGATGTGCAATCAGAATTGCATGCATTTTCAGCATTCAGGTAACAGAATTTTGCGTTTGTAGCCAGTCTGGAAAACGTAAATTACTTATGTCATTACTATAGTTTAAATTATTTCTTGTGTTGACACTGTTAAAAAACTAATTTCAAGTTTATAGTGGAGTTTAAGTGAATCTTAATGTTTTAAGTTTCCAAGAAGCTATGACAAAACTGGGTAGTTCTCTGTTGATGTGTCTACCATTCATCATAATAACTTCGTGTTGCCGTTTTTTTCTGTATAGAATATTAGCTGTATGGGAAATTTCCAAGAGTTTGAATTCCTGTATTGTAATTTGAATATCTTATTTATATTGCATGTTCTTAGTTATTGAATCATATAATACTTTTTCATATTTTATATATTTATAGTTATTATTTTATAACTTTACTGAAGCCTAAGAACAGTTTATCTTTAAGAGACTCAAGTATCAAGGGCATAATTCTTATGAAGATAGTCCTTTCTAATAAATTATATGCTTTGTCTGATAATAAATTTTATCCAATGCTTGCCTACTTTCTTTTTGAAAACCCATTTCACATTTAATTATGAATGTTATAGCATAAAAAGCATAGATAGTCTTAACTGTAGTGGGAACATGAGAAAATTTTGTAAATCGAGTTTCTGCTACTTCACACAAGTCACTTGAAGCATGTGCTCAATGAATGCTTTCTTACTATATAAATTATTGTTGCTGAAATTTCATCTTGATTTGACACCACCATTGCCTTTCAGTTGTAAAAATTCATCCTTTTTGGCTTCATTCATATTAAAATTTAAAGAACTGTAGTTTTGAGGTATCATATAATTCATGACATAGTTGAAAACTTACTAAATTAAGTAAACAGTTTATCAGTAGGGAACTGGAGCCTACTCTGTTGTGCTTACAACCCTGTGAGTTCTCTTTCTCTGTCTCTTTCAACAGCTGGAAAGAGATGCATACGTGCAGGCGCTGGCAAGATTTACCTTACTCACCGTGAGTTCTGGGATTACCGAAATGAAGCAGAAGAACATTGACACAATCAAAACACTTATCACAGTGGCTCATACAGATGGAAATTACTTAGGAAATTCATGGCATGAGGTATAAGCACTTTCTTTTTTCTTTTGCAATTTGGTTTATAAAATGAGCTACCACTAAATATTATATCACTGACATGCTTAAGTGTTTGGGGAGAAAATTAATCTAGTACATTCAGGATTAAGTACATTTAACTTTTTTATGCTGATTTATAATGTAGCCTGTGTTTAAATTGTGACTTTTTACATTTAAATATTTTTATGAAGATTTTTAACACGGAATTTAAATTTGTTTTTCTTGTAATTAAGATTCTGAAGTGCATCAGTCAGCTGGAGCTTGCTCAACTTATAGGAACTGGAGTGAAGCCTCGGTACATTTCTGGAACAGTACGAGGCAGAGAAGGATCACTTACTGGAGCGAAAGATCAGGCTCCTGATGAATTTGTGGGGCTAGGGCTAGGTGAGAATTTTTTGAATTATTTTTGTGAAGTATCACAGTTGTTTATAACTTGCTCAATATAAGTAACTTTATTGTATGAGTGAAATATAGTTAGAGGGCTAGGATAAAATGCCCTTTGGCTAACCTTTTAAGGGTTAAGCAAGATAACATTTTAAGTCTTTTTTGCCTGGTCTAGTTTGCAATGTTAAATGACCCTTAACCACGTAGTTGAGGGTGGGAAAAAGGTGCCGTTTAAAATTACCTCCTTTTACATTAAAAAAAAAGAATGAAATGCTGCTATTTAAAGCAAACTGAATGGACTGAGAGAATATTATACTTGTGAAATCAGACAGAGAAAGACAAATATTATATGATATCACTTACATGTGGAATCTAAAAAATAATACAAGTGACTGTATACAAAACAGAAACGGACTCACAAGCATAGAAAGCAAATTTATGGTCACTGAAAGGAATAGGGAGAGAGGAAGGGATAAATTAGGAGTATGCAATTAACAGATACAAACTACTATACAGAAAATAGATAAGTAACAAGGATTTACTGTATAATACAGGAAACTACATCCAATATTTATAATAATCTATAATGGAAAATAATCTGAAAAAATGTCTTAAAAATTACCTGCTTTTGAGACTAAGCAGATAAGTTAAATGAGTGAAGGCTTGTTTAAGGTGATAAATAGTTGGGGGCACCTGGAGAAAGCATTCACATGCAGATTTTTTTAACGGCACTATGCAGACATAACCCAAGTCTTAGGGCCGGTGTGGAAACTGTCCCATGGCTCCCCTTGAGTTCAGTGCAGCCAGGAGCATCCAGGTTTAACCCAGCAGGAAAAAAGGAAGGTACTATCAAAAGCATATAAAGAAGAACCAAAACCATACATTTCTAGTCATAAGTGGAAAACATTCTACCAGGGAAGAAACAAAGTTTAGACTGTCTTTGAATATGTACTTCTGGGCTTGAATTCTTCCATGTTTCTTCTTCACTTATGCTTCTTCTGCACTTGTGCAAGATGTGTGTGCAAGTTACTTTAATTCTCTGAGCTTCAGGTTCCTCTTTTCCAAACTAACAGTAGAATCTACTTACAGAGTTGTCAGGATTACAATACATTAACATATAAGTAGACTTAGTGCTGCTATACTATTTCTGGATTGTTGTTGTTTAGTCCCCAAGTCATGTCTCACTCTTTGAGACCCCATGGACTGCAGCACACCAGGCTTCCCTTTCCTCCACTATCTCCTGGAGTTTGCTGAAACTCATTGCATTGAGTCTGTGATGCCATCCAACTATCTCATCCTCTGTTGGCCTCTTCCCCTCCTGCCCTCAATTTTCCCAGCATGAGGGTGTTTTCCAGTGAGTTAGCTCTTCTCATCAGGTAGCCAAAGTATTGGAGCTTCAGCTTTAGAGTCAGTCCTTCCAATGAATATTCAGGGTTGATTTCCTTGAGGATTGAGTAGTTTGATCACCTTGCTGTCCAAGGGACTCTTATGAGTTTTCTCCAATACCACAGTTAGAAAGCATCAGTTCTTCAGTGCTCAGCCGTCTTTATGATCTAACTCTTGCATGTTTCTGGATTATTCTTTATCTGGCTCCCTACCTCACTTCCAACAGAGAAATCTAGAGATACAACCTAAAAAAAAAAAAGAAGGAATACACCTGAGGTCTAAGTATACTTATATTTACCTTTTAAGGCTCTGTGCTATATATAACATTGTACTTCTGGACTTTCTCTTTTTATCATTTAGTGATTTCTTCGTTGTTGCTAGCAATAAAAAGTCTTAGGAAATTCAGAAGAATTTCAGGCTTGGAAAACAACCCACAAGGAGGGGGGGAGTAAAGACAAGGACCATGTTGTGGCTTCAGGCTGAGTGAGTTTGCAGTAGTAATTAAGCAGTGCCGTCTGCACCTCACTTGTAAAATACCAGTGGTGTTCTGTGGTGCTGGGAGATGCAGGCATACACAGCTCTAGGATTTAGAACTGCTCGAGCACCCGCGTGGTTGGTGACTTATGTCACCTAGAAGTCTGATGCAGACATTAGAGCTCTTAATTGTTCCAGAAAGTAGCATGAGATACAGATGAAAAATATTTACAGGCAAGTGAAGTGAATGTGCATTGATTGATTCAACTGCTTTTGAACAGTCTTTATTTCTAAGGCCTTGGGAGTGGAGGAGAGCCCAGATAAAGAGGGGTGAGATCGCCAGGCTCAGTGTTGGCAAGTAACAGAAGTAGGTTACACTAAAAATAGAATACCAGTGAAATATTTTATTTTCTATCAGTGTTAGTAGAACAAGATAAATCATCCTTGCTCATCATGTTTACTGGAATACTTGAAAATGAGTTAAAATTAATTTGATCATTGTGCTGCTCTGCTGCTTAGGTAGCAAAGAGGTGACCTGACCTGCTTTCTCCCTTCAGGAAAAGGGAATTTATATTAAAATAAACACATTTGGAATCTGGAACTGTGATTGAGATAAAAATTCCAGGCCTCCAAGCCACACGAGCAACTGACCACGCCGTTCACCTCTCATGCTTTCTCTGTGTCATCCACTTCTCTCTGCTCCACGGCCTGCTCCCTTCTGCTCTCACTGCTGAGGGATCAGGTCTCAGGTTCTAGTCTGCATCCTAGAGGGAGCCCCTATGCTGACTCAGCCCCTGTTGGGCAGAGCTCCCCCTGAGTTGAGCTCATCTCAGTAGTTGGTTCCTGGCTCACCCAGCCTGGCAGGTGTCCACCCTGTTCAGCGGTGTCCTGGGATCTACTCAGGATGCTTTAGTCCATACTGAAGCTGGAGGAGGTGGTGGTGCAGACGATTGAGCTGGTTTCATCTATATATAATTTGTTTTTTAAAAATAAACTATTACCCTCCTTTGTCCACAGAATCTATACCCCAAATATTGATGTAACCAAGTTAATAGGGCTGAGTGTATATTTATCTCACTTCCTTACGGATGTGATACAAAACTATACTTTTAATTTTTAGAAACAGGAAACGTTTGTTATTAAGAATAAGTAGCTTATGAATTATTAGATTTGAATTATATGCATACTATTATATGTATTGCAGTTTTAAAATTCAGTTGCTTGGTCATGTAAATCTTGAGTGAATATTATGACATCTTCCACGTTTGTTCTTGGTTAATCTAAATGTTTGTTCTTTTGAGTCATTTCTTTGGTAAAACTGAAACTATTGGCTTATTACTTGTACTGTCATACAAATGTTTGATAGATATCATATATTTATGAAATTGGTTCTTGGATTGTTAAGCATTTTAAATCTTCTTTAAATGGGTTTAATGATTACAAATTACTGTATCTAAATAGAGAAGGTACAGAAATACCTTCTGTGGGTATTTGAAGAATACCCACAGAAACGTGGGAAGGACATTCAGTTGATATACAGACGAAGTTATGCAGTGACTGGCATTTTTTTCTCACAGTTTTTTCTTCGTTAAATTCCTGTAACGTGCCGCATACCTCATGTTGCTTGACACTGTCCTCCTACCTCCCCAATTCTCAGTCACCTCCTTCAGGCTTTCATCCTTGTTCACTTGTGCTACAGAAATAGACCCTTACTTTGTCTGCATGGCTTCTGTGGCTCTTCATGTTCCACTGTGTTCTACAGATATTACCAGAATTTTTTTTCAGAAAATAGACTGGATCATGTCAGTCTTTTTAATGGTTCCCTGTTTTCAAAAGTAGAACATTAAACACGATGGTCAAGGTTCTTCACATTGTGTTTCTGGTCTGTCTGTCCAGCTCCATCCCTTACTGCTTGTTTCTCTCTCTCCTTCCTTGTCCCTAACCAGATCATCCTCCATTATAGCTACATCCGAGCATGATGGAACATGAACTTCACATGCCTGCCTCCATTACTTCATATATGCTGCTCCTTCTTCCTGAATTGCTTTTTCTTCTTTCGTTCCCTCATGATGATCCTTTCAGATCTAACTTGAATTAATATTTCATCATATGTGAAAACTTTCCATGAGCTAACAACACCTGCATTCTCCCTTCCCTCTACAAAAATTAGTTCTGTTTAGCCACACTTGTGTTATATATAATTAGTTGAGTTCAGCCATGAAATAATCATCAGAGTATATTAAAGTAGGTAATGTCTGTCTCTCCTGGTAAATCATTAACTGCGTGAGGACAGGGGTCACATTCTTTTCCCTTTGTTCAGTTCCTGGAGTAGATTTTCAGTTCAGCTGGTTTAAAAGAAACCATCTGTTGCATCTGCATTCAAAAAGTCATTTGAGTCTCTACTCAGTCAACAAGTACTTGTTGAGCATCTGCTTTGAGAAAGGTAGAGGAAGACAAAAAAAAGTGTATGATTTGCTTCCTAACCTGGGAACTTTTTATCTGGCTGAGAAGGCAACAGGGACACACCTGAAGTAATTTATAGTAAGAAAGTAAATGGAAGAAATTCTGAGTTGAGCAGTACTTATTTAAGTAAATACTTCATTCAGAGGAAGGTGAAGGGGAATCCTTCATTGAGAACTCAGGTTGGGTCTCAGTAGGTAAACTTTAGATGATGACCTGAATAGAGGCATATGTTGGAGGGAGCTCCCTTAAGTCCTAGGCAGAAAAGTTTATACTTTATCCTGAAACTAATAGTAAGCAAAATAAAGGTGGTGATTTAGGAAAATTAATCTCCAGAAGAAGAAAGGAGATTAAAGGGGGTGCAGGCTGAATCAGCAAAAAGGAAGGCAGTAAACTGTTATAGTAATCCAGTCCTGAAATGATAATGGTCTAAACTAAGTAGAAATGAAAATGAATGAATCAAATGAAAAACAGGCCAGAAGAAAGATTTAGTGATAATGGAAGAAGGGAAAGATATTTAAGAGCCTGAGAACTGGGGGAATTGTTTTGCTGTCTACAAACACATGGGACCAGTGTTGGGGAAAAAAACCAAGTGATTCTTTTGAATCTTATAGCATACCAGTTGAATTTTCAGTGAACATTTGTAAACAAGGAACTGAAGATTACGTTATAGGAGAGATCTAATTGTATGGAATTGGGAATCCTAAGTTGATACATTTGGAACTGGGGTTGGTTCTGTTTCTTACATGCTGAGGGAGGGGTTTCCCTGGTGGCCTAGTGATTAAGACTCCACACTTCCACGCTGGGGGCATAGGTTCTGTCCCTGGCTGGGGAGGTTCTGTATGCTGTGCAGTGCAGGGGTGAGTGGTCGGGGGAGGGGGTTTCTCTTAAACATTGAGAGAAATTCTAATGTCATTGAGTGATTAAAATTTTCAGTGTCCCTAATTTGTGTGATCTTTGCAAACAAGTTTGTGTCTGTACCCATGTCTGTATACCACTTAGTATAACTCAGTAAGTCACTAATGCCAAAAAGACTTGTTCACCCAAAGCTTTCTTTCATTAGGAAAATAACTAATGTTATTAGAAATGTGTTTTAGAAGTGCAAGTACATTCTTTCAGTGAATTATTTTCACTCTGAAATGCTCTCTTTTCTGTGTGGTAGTTGGAGGAAATGTGGACTGGAAGCAGATAGCAAGTATTCAGGAATCCATTGGAGAAACCAGTTCTCAAAGTGTTGTTGTTGCTGTAGATAGGTAAGGTATCTGTTTTATTCCCTTTTCAGATGAATGCTGTTTTAATTCTGTAGCATTTAGATGTATGTTGCTCATTAGTAAAAAGAAAAAAAATGATTGCCAAAATATCTTTCCTTAGGTAATAGAAGACTATATTGTGATATGCTATGATTTAAAGGATGAAGTACGTACAGTTTTGCTTTTAAGTCACAGAATATAGGAAGGAGATAAACAGTATGAAAATTTAAGTGACAGTAGACATTAGTGGGCATTAGGGAAATGTTAACCTTGATGAGAAAGAACGCAGTTTCTCTTTTCCTTTTTAAAAAAAAAATTTCTTTTATAAAAAATGTACTCCCCTTATTATTCCTATTTGAAAATAGAGTATAATTTATCTTCCTGAGTGTATGATATGGGATTGCATTATGGGGAAAATGAAGGGGTTTGCTGGCAGTTCTCCCTGGGGAGAATTATATTTTATAGTATATTCGTTAAGAGATATTCCTCATCTCTAGTCTAGTTTTCTAAAAGACTATTTCTAAATACTTTTAAAAGAATATATTCTGGTTTGTTTTACTATAGAATATTCTAGATTTTAAAAATCCCCAGTATTCAAAGGCCCATGGATGGAGGAGCCTGGTAGGCTGCAGTCCATGGAGTCGCTAAGAGTCGGACACGACTGAGCGACTTTACTTTCACTTTTCACTTTCATGCATTGGAGAAGGAAGTGGCAACCCACTCTAGTGTTCTTGCCTGGAGAATCCCAGGGATGGGGGAGCCTGGTGGGCTGCCATCTATGGAGTCGCACAGAGTCGGACACGACTGAAGCGACTTAGCAGCAGCAGCAGCAGCAGTATTCAAAATAATGTCTACTTTTTGATTTTTTTTTTAAGAAGATGAATGTTTTCCATATGGATGCCCAAATAGTTGAAACATTTTGCAACACTGATATTCACATTTTAACACTTCTGATGGGACCTGTCAAAAATACAGCGTGTATTATAATCTTTCCTTGATGCCTAGAGACTCCCACTGATCTATTATTTTACTTTGGTATAGATGAAAACTTTTGCTCTTAGATGGAACTAGAGTGTTTAGTTGTTACTGATCCTTGCAGTACTCCCTGAAACTTCTTACTTGGAGAGAATTCTTAGTGTCCATGTGCCCACTTGCTTTTTGGGGGGTGGAGGGGTAGAGTGAGGTGCTTAATTTGCCTTTTTCTTATGATGGTTGAAAAAAGATTGTGTATCATTTTATATCTACTATATAACTCAGAGGCTTAACATGTACTTTTCAGAGTGCTTTCCGGGAAGAGAATTTTTAAAAAGAGTGGATGTATGTATAACTGATTATATTAAACAAACAGAAAAGGTGCTTTCCATGTGTTACTTCATTTAATCCTCTTAGTAGCCTATAAGATATGTATTATTACTGTCCTCAATTTACAGATGAGGAAACTGAGACTAGGGGAATTAGATAACTTGCTCCTTCCCACAGCCAGGCCAGTCTGGTCGTGATGATTACAGTGACACTTTCATTAGCAGAGAATCTGAAGAATAGCGCCAACTGTAGTGTCTGTCCTGCTGCTGCCAGGGTAGACCTCTTCCAGATTATTTTCTAGCCGCCCAAAAGCGCATCATCACTGTTAGGAGAATCTACCCAGACAAGAGTCAAATCTTACTTACTAGTCTTGTTCCCATAGCATACTTCATGTGACCAAAGCCAGTTCTGATTTATCCAGCTGGCCACTTTGCTGCAGAGAAACATGGCACTCATTTGAACAGGTGATCTGCCTCTCCATTTTAAGAGTTTGTGCAATTTCAGAGGAAGCCTAGCACAAATTCTATTAGTACGTCACTATCTCAAACTCATCATCACCAGATACTTCTACAACATAAATTCAGGGTCCACATTTTTATGCACAACCTCAATATTTACATTTTACCTTATAGTGAAAGCATCAAAAATTACATCTTTGATTTGTTACAAGATTTATATTATTCTTATGTGGTATGTATCACAATTTCTCATTAAATCACTTCTGAATTTCTTTCTGAGTATCTGAATTTATTTTTATTTGTGATATTCTGATTCCATAGGCTAACTCAGTGAGACAGCCCTGGTAGTCAAGACAGTGGTTGAGAGTATTGTCAGGCATCATCCTTGAAAGCCCTGTACTTGTTCAGCAAAAATGTTGTTTTTCTGACCTTAGGCCTATTCTGAATAATCTGTTGTGATAAGTATAAGAACTAAACATGCAAAATGAAAATAATAATTCTTTGCTTAATTATATATAGGTTCTGTTTTTTAATGGAAAAGTTTTGATTCCATCAAAAGCTTTAAAATGGTAAAATTTTCTGATTATCTTCACTTTTATGTTTGGAATCCTGTATTATTAGAACTTAAGAGTATAAAGGCACTTTAACCTGGAGTCCCTGATCCTCTCGGATTTGCTAGGAAAACATCTTCTAGGCGTTGTTAAACCAGCTATTTCTTAAATGTTACTCAACTTCACGGGGGTGGATTTTATCCAGGAATGATTTACTCCTGAAAGTCAAAAGTTATGTAGCACCATAGTTTTTTTTTAAGCATACCAGATCTGGCTTTATATTGACGTGTCCCACACTTTGGAATATTCTGTCACCTATCAGAAAATATGAACTACTCCTCCCTGACTGTTTTCTCATAAACATCTTTTGGTTGAGTCTAAGTCATAAATGTTACCTCTGATATTTTCACTATGAAAACTTTAGATACACAGTCATTTCATCTGCCTGTGTATTGCGGACAGCTTAAAGTTGATTTGATCTAGAATCTGCAAGTTTCATCTTTTTTTTTTTTTGCATTGTTTCATCACTATCATAATGTGTAAGAATTCAGGAAATCTGTCAATCTTTTTTTCCTACTTGTACTGTTCAGGGGTGTGTCTTAATATTAACACACAAGATTCTCATGCTTCTGTTCTCTGCTTTTCACACAGGCTTGTAGAATCCATTTTATAGTTGATGTTGTGAAGCATAGCTCTTTTCTGCCTTAGTATATTAAGGCTTTACTATGAATGCCTCCCTAGACCACTCTGCTCTCCCATATGACTTATCTTTAATGGAGCATTTCTAGAAATATAGTGACCCCTCAGAGGCTACCAGAGTGAGTGGGAATCCAAATGCTCTTTCCCAGGATGGATGCTCCCCTGCTCACACTGTCCCTGGAGTCTGCAGAGCCTGGCTGTTTGCTTGCTGTTCTCTCTAGCCTTCACAGGGGCCCTTGCAGCTTTCCCTGTAGTTCTCTGCTGCTGTTCTTTCCTCCCCTGCTCCTTGTCACTTGCGTCCTCCTTACTTAAAAAAGGTTCTTTGTTTCCTCTGTTGTTTTTCCTATTGTTTCCCTTGTACTGTTTAGGTTGGACTTTGTTTGTGGTATGGTTTTTATAGCCACTGCCTTCCAGGAGTGGAGAAGGCAATGGCACTTCACTCCACTACTCTTGCCTGGAAAATCCCATGGATGGAGGAGCCTGGTGGGCTGCAGCCCATGGGGTGGCTAGGAGTCGGACACGACTGAGTGATTTCACTTTCACTTTTCACTTTCATGAATTGGAGAAGGAAGTGGCAACTCCAGTGTTCTTGCCTGGAGAATCCCAGGGACGGGGGAGCCTAGTGGGCTGCCGTCTATGGGGTCACACAGAGTCGGACATGACTGAAGCGACTTAGCAGCAGCAGCCTTCCAGGAGCACACCTCTAGTTTGAGAAAAAGCTAATGGCATTCATAATGCGGAGTCTGGCACTTCTCATTTTTGTTCATGTGCGAGGTCTGTAGTCTTTATTTTATATTTCTGGATCCAGTCTAACCACTAGGTTCACTGAGGCCCCGTTACTCTTCCTCCCCGACCCCCATAATGTTTTCAGTCAGATTTTCGAACTTTTGTTTTGTTCTACTCACAAGAACAGTAGAGGAAATGTGAAGATATCTCTTTAGCAGGAGATCAGATTCTGAGTTATTACCTTGTCAGTTTTTAAACTGCTTTTCCTTCTTGTTTTCATTATTCACTGTTGCCAGGATGCATAGACCTTCAAGGGCATAGAGGTTGAAAAATCATGATATACTCAAAACATTTAGACTGTGGTAGTAGGAAAAAACTAGAATGTATTGTAAATGTTTAAATTCTGTTTTGCTCAGATAAGTGTAGGGTGGTTGAGAGAGTGGGCTCTGGGGTCGGCCTGTCCTAGTTTGACTGGCTCTAGTATGTAGTAGCCTTATGATTTTTAGACAATTATATATCTTTGTGCCTCAGTTTCTGTGTTGGTAAGGTTGGGAGTCTAACGTACTCCATCGTACCTGGGGTTGTTATATGAGTGGATATATAGATAAATAGGTAGCTAGATAGGTAGATATGGATATAAAGCACTTTGGGTAGTACCCACCCAGTGATTGCTGGTAGCTGTACTGTTACCATGATTCCCTTTGTTTGTAAGTTTAATATTTGACCTGCTCCTGCTTTTGAGGTTTCCTTTTTATTGTCCAAATCCTATCATGTACAGTTTACAGTGAGGAATATCAATTTATCCTTGAAGTCACCACATGCAGACTTTAAGAAGACTAATGTGTTTATGCCGAAATCTTTTATGAAACTTCGAAACACAGAAAAAGAGCTCAGTGAAGAGGCAGGGCAAAGCTGGATAGCATAGCTTAATTCTGAACGTTTGAATGCTCTAAGAAAAGGGGTTAGTTACTTGTTAGTTAAACTGTTGGAAACCATTTGTAAGGTTTTATTCATCACTTGTAATTCAACGTGAGTTTTTTTAATCAGTTCAGTTCAGTTCAGTCGCTCAGTCGTGTCCGACTCTTTGCGACCCCATGAATCGCAGCACGCCAGGCTTCCCTGTCCATCACCAGCTCCCAGAGTTCACCCAGACTCACGCCCATCGAGTCAGTGATGCCATCCAGCCATCTCATCCTCGGTCGTCCCCTTCTCCTCCTGCCCCCAATCCCTCCCAGCATCAGAGTCTTTTCCAGTGAGTCAGCTCTTCGCATGAGGTGGCCAAAGTACTGCAGCTTCAGCTTTAGCATCATTCCTTCCAAAGAAATCCCAGGGCCGATCTCCTTCAGAATGGACTGGTTGGATCTCTTTGCAGTCCAAGGGACTCTCAAGAGTCTTCTCCAACACCACAGTTCAAAAGCATCAATTCTTCGGCGCTCAGCCTTCTTTACAGTCCAACTCTCACATCCATACATGACTACTGGAAAAACCATAGCCTTAACTAGACGGACCTTAGTTGGCAAAGTAATGTCTCTGCTTTTGAATATGCTGTCTAGGTTGGTCATAACTTTTCTTCTAAGGAGTAAGCGTCTTTTGATTTCGTGGCTGCAGTCAAAGATGTACATTATTTATAAAAATAAAGCAGAAGTTTTCATTTTAAGAACATGTTTAAACTAGTAGATACTCAGGAAAATTGAGAAGTGTGTTTTGTGTATGCCAGTTATTAGTTTTACAAATTAATAGTCTCTTATTTTGAGGCTCATGAAATACCCATCCTTGTGTTGATAAATTTACTAGTAAAATTGCAGCAATGTATTCATTCCCTAATATCATTCAGTACAAGGGTGGGGAGGTACATTCCAACTACACGTTATTGAACTATCTTGTAAAAAGCACACATTCAGTTACAGATAAAAGTAGGTAGTAAACTAGGCCACTTGAATTGATATGTCAGAAGTGAGACTTTATAAATCTTTGCATTGTGATTTTTGTTTTTTTTCTTTAGAATATTTACAGGGTCCACAAGGCTAGATGGAAATGCCATTGGTAAGTATGTACATTCACTTAAAAAACTGACTTTTGGGTTAAAAGACTTTAAGCTTTAAAGTAAATGTTAATCTATTTCTATTATAGTGGATTTTGTCCGTTGGCTCTGTGCTGTGTCTATGGATGAATTACTTTCTACTACACATCCAAGAATGTTTAGTCTGCAAAAAATAGTAGAAATATCATATTACAACATGGGAAGAATAAGATTGCAATGGTCTCGAATTTGGGAAGTTATTGGAGATCATTTTAATAAGGTATTGAGTAATTATACAATTTGCTTATTTTGTAATTTTTTGTTGTTGTTGTTTAAAATTCCCTTACCATAATCTAGTTGAGACCTTTTTCCTTTCTAAGCAGTTTTTTTATTATATTTTTTTGTAATTAGAATAGAAAACACTTTGTCTTTTTTCTTCTGGAAATAATTGTTTTAGGTTTTAAGAATTTAGTTAAAATATGTTCTTCTTATTGAGAAATATTGTTAGCATACTTAGTGCCGCATGGAGAATCTTTGACTATACCTGTCTTTGTTATTAATGATAAATTTTTCTAGAAAATTTCTGATTTTTCTGCTGATATTAGCATCCTCTATTTCTGTTGCTGTTACAGGTTGGCTGTAATCCTAATGAAGATGTAGCTATTTTTGCAGTAGACTCCCTGAGGCAGCTGTCAATGAAGTTCTTAGAGAAAGGAGAGCTTGCTAATTTCAGATTCCAGAAGGATTTCTTAAGACCTTTTGAACATATAATGAAACGGAACAGGTATTATATTTGTTGAACTGCTTAACATCAGGAAGGTAGTGTATTTTCCACAGTAGTGGGTGGGTAGGGGGGCAGGTGGAACAGAAGAGAAGGGGAAAAAAAAACCTGATGAGATTTATCCAAGCAATTATATTACTATTTTAGGTCTCCAACAATTCGTGATATGGTTGTACGGTGTATAGCACAGATGGTTAACTCTCAAGCTGCTAACATTCGGTCCGGATGGAAGAACATCTTCTCTGTATTTCATCTTGCTGCATCGGATCAAGATGAAAGCATAGTTGAGCTTGCATTTCAGACAACAGGACATATTGTCAGTGAGTATCCCCTAAGCTCTGTTCAAGTTAGAACACAGCACAACACAACTTCAGTGTGTTCAGAGGATAGCTCAAGTGTAAGATTACTGACTTGTCATGGGCTTTACCAAGTTTTGCCTATAGAAACAGAGTAAAAAGTGATGGTATTACCATTATTATAATATTACAGTTAACATTTATTGAATGTTTACTGCATGGCAAGCACTATAAGCACTTTGCATGTGTTTTCTTCAATTCTCACAATAACTGTATGAGAAAAATATCTTTATTATCTTTTTTTAATTAGATAAGGAAACGCAGATCAAGTGAGGTTATGTAATTTATTTGTCTAAAGACACAAAACTGATGAGTGATGGATTGAAGCACAAAACCAGAGTCTTAAGACATAGCCTTTGTTTCTGACTACTGTACTACATAACCTCCTTTGACTTTGAAACACCTAAGATGTCAAATAAGCCTCTCTTAGACGATAATAATGACCATCATTGTCATCAAGAATGATGACATCACCATAGCTTTTGCTTAAATTTAGTAAATTAAGTGTTGCTGATAATAAGCACTTTGTTGTTGTTTAGTCGTTAAGTCATGTCCGACTCTTTGCAACCCCATAGACTTGCCTACCAGACTCCTTTGTCCATGGAATTTGCCAGGCAAGAATCCTGGAATGGGTTGCCATGCCCTTCTCCAGGGAATCTTCATCACCCAGGTATTGAACTCAGGTCTCCTGCATTGCAGTTGGATTCTTTACCATCTGAGTGTACTAGTCTCTGTTAGGTGCTGGGTTTATAGTATGAACAAAACCCAGGCCCATCTCACTGTTCTCACTACCCATGGCAGTCAGGTGACTGGTCAAGACAGACTTTGGAACTCATATCTTTTGGAATCAAAACCCTTAATCTTCAAGAAATATCCATTACATCTAGAGCTCAGTGTATTTGGGTATAATTAGGAATAATTGAAAATCTTTAATTATTTGGATATGTTTTTCTCCCTTATAGCCCTTGTATTTGAAAAACACTTTCCAGCGACCATTGATTCTTTCCAGGATGCAGTGAAATGTTTGTCTGAATTTGCGTGCAATGCAGCTTTCCCAGATACAAGTATGGAAGCAATTCGACTTATTCGCCATTGTGCAAAATACGTGTCTGATAGGCCTCAGGTATAGCATCGTTTAGTAAACAAAATGTGACTTAGCATTTGTTTCTAGTCTGAGATCTAAGTTTATTTGGGAATCTTGGGGATATGAAGCATTTTTCAAAATTATCTTGAGTTGTCACATTTATTGAAGACGGTGTATTTTTCTGAGTGTTTCACATGTATAAACTTGTTTAATTTTCAGTAACAGCTTTATGGGATAGATTGTATATAGCCCCATTAAATAAGAAATCTGAGGCACAAAGAAGCTCAAAATGTGCCCCTGCTCATAGGGATAGTGAAGGAGACAGGATTTGAACCCAAGCCTGTGTGTTCAGCCATTACCTTGATACAGTGTTTTTTGTGTGTCAAGCTCTGCAGCACTGAAGGTAACTGTGGATGAATGTGGTTGTAAGCGCTGGAGTGAAAGCTTGAATTGGCAACCCGGCAGCCAGCTTTGACTTGCATATCTTTGAAACTGTCATTAGGAGAAAAGATGGCTTCATAGATTTTCTGTCACATGCTGACATGGACCTGTGGTGTGTTCAGTACTTGCATACATTTGATCCGCACACCTCCCCAATGTGGTGGTGTGGCTATGTGATGTTATAACCATGTAAATGCCTGAAATGGAAAGCTGATGATGGAGTTGAAGCTGAAAGCAGCTTTTGGACTCTATTCCATGCTCTGTAGGAAGTTATAATCTCCATCTTTTTATAAGTTTTTTTCAATCAAATTGCTCATTTTTGATTTGCAAAGTGTTTAAAAACTGCTTTGGAGAAATGTGTATAGGTGTTAACGCCTTGTCTTTAATAAACCTACCTTTCTTTTTAAAGGCTTTCAAGGAGTACACAAGTGACGACATGAATGTGGCACCTGAAGACAGAGTGTGGGTGAGAGGCTGGTTCCCAATTCTCTTCGAGTTATCATGTATCATCAATAGATGCAAATTAGATGTAAGAACCAGGTAACAATCAGTATTTGTAATTAAAACTTTGCAAGGGTTATTTTGACGTTAATCAAATTAACCTTTTTTATGTGAATGTAAGTTTAACTTGATCAAATATAGTAATTATTACATAGGCAAATTTTAAAATATGTTAAATAGAGCAACAGAAAATGGAAATAGATTACTTTTCCTTAAATTTTGATTATTTCCAAGTTTGAATTTTAGATTCCGTGTTACTTTACACATTCTGTCTTTTCATACTTTTGTTTCCAATCAGAAATTGAAGTGAGTCCCAAACTTTATTTTCTGATGAGTGAGAAAAGAATTTCCAAATGCATGTCCCTGGTGGCTTTTAGGTAAAAAACCATTTCTCTTTGAAGACTGGCCAGTAACCTAGTTTTGAGTAACATAGGCCTGTTGAAAAAGAGCTCTTTCAAAAGTATATTCTCAATAAAAGATCTGTATGACTGTCCCGTGCATTTGTAAAGAAACTGCTGTGGGTGTGATGTAACCAGGCAAGTGCTTGGTGCACACACTTCATACTTACAAGAACTTATTATGAATTTCTTAGTGTTCTTATCAATCCCATAATGTAGTTTTCCTCACTCTTTATTTTTGACTGTCAAATTGAAATAACCAACTTAAGTATCCTAATATCTGTCAGCAGAACATCAGAAAGGTAGTATAGATAGACTTGTAACAAATCAGTGGTAGAACGTAATAAAAGAATGAATCTCTCCTTCCTCTCTCCTCTTATGCCAGAACCACACCCATCCCTAGCCAAGCTTAAATTTGTTTTATAGCCTAAGGAGTTTTTGATTTTTAGAGTGTTATTTGTTACAACAGATTCTTACGAAATTTAAAATAATCCAAAATATTCTCAAACCTTGGAAACTTGTCACAGAATTTAGTCATCACAAGCACATTTGACATTCATTTCACATTTAGGCCCTGAGGAGTTTTTGTCAGTGGACCTGTTAGGAAACTTGATAAAATTCAAGCTAGCCCCCTAATGGATTATATATACCACTCTCAGATGTCCACCACTTCAGTAGAGCAACTAAGATGTAACTGAAAGTCACAGAAACTCAGCACTCCCTCCCTCCCCGTGTTTATTTGTAGAAATCTCTTTGGCCAGGGATGGATGGACCTGCTTTCTTAGTTTCTTACCTGTCCTTGTCTGGGACCATGCTCCCTTGCTTTTCACTGTACCCTGTGTTCAGATTATGGATGGGTTTAGTTCTTAAGAAGAGAAAATAAGTGTTCTAGGTGGTAAAGTGAGAGAAAATGTGAGTAAGCTTTGTCCAGGGATGGCTTTGATTTTCTTACCTTACTCCAGGATTTGTAAAGACAGTTATTTCAATTACATCTAAAAATGCAACACTGTGATTTGTATAACACACTAGTTATACTTTCACATGCATCCTTATTTGAGTCCCTCAAAATTCTGTAGATTTAGGGTTAATTAACTTAGAGCCCTCCATATTTTCCATATACCAGCAACTTGAATATTCAGCAGAACTCCTTCAATAGGTGAAAAGCCTTGGGAACCTCTGTGGATCATCTGTGTTTGCTTTGGGAGCCTGCAAGAAGCAGGATATTCATGTCTGCCCAGCCCAGCCATGGGGATTAGTCAGCATCCAGTTACTTGGAGTGGGAGGAAGAACCAGCCCTGTCTCAGAGAGAGAGAGAGAGGGAGAGAGAGAGAGAGAGAGAGAGAGAGAGAGAGAGAGAGAGTGTGTGTGTGTGTGTGTGTGTGTGTGTGT